>JAODAL010015298.1:0-84384 GCA_025379985.1 Phyllomedusa bahiana
CCCCCAGACCAACCTTAAAACTTGTTTTCTTTAAACCCAAAAATTAAGAGTTTTGCTTCTGAAATCAACCTAATGTCAGCTGCCAATTTTAGCTGACATAAGGTGCATATGTCATGCTGATATAAATTTTACAACTGCACAAGTTGCGGGTTTATAACGACAACATAGGCAAGATGAAGAAAACTAATTTTTTACAGCTCTCACTCTGCCATAAACATGACATAGTAGTATAATGTTGTACCATGTTAGCCATAGAAAGTAGTAGAAGAGTGAAAAAATCAAGCGATACCTTTTAGAGGCTGAGTATATTTGATGGTGAGCTTTCGAGAGTACTAACTCCCTTCTTCAGACATGAAGGGAGCTAGTACTCTTGAAAGCTCACCATCAAATATACTCAGTTAGCCTCAAAAGGTATCGCCTGTACACATGACATGTTAGTTTTAGGGCATGTCCCCATAGCACGGGTTTTCGGCCAGTTTTTCAGCCGGTTTGCGGTTTTTCAGACCGCCTGAAAAACCGTCCGATAATGAGTACAATTGTGCTCCATGGGCAACCCGTGCAGCAGTCCCCACTGCACGGGTTTTCCGTCGGGCGGTTTTGCCGCCGGCGGTCCGGCGGCAAATCATTGAGCCAGCGCATTCTACCGTCCGGTTTTCGGATGGAATCTGTGCTTCTCAATGGGAGGGGGGAGGGCTCTTCTCCGCTCATCGCAGAGAAAAGTCGACCCCCCGCCGCGGCCGCGGGGATGGGCGCAAAACAGGACAAATACCGGCCGGTATTTGTCCGATGCCGTAGGGATGCGCCCTTACTCTGTTGGGTGATACGATGACAGTGATACCCAATTTATATCTGTTTTTATGTTGTAGCAGTTTTCTTTTTTGAATGTTTATGCATTGCTCTCTTTTGTCTGCCAAAATGTTTTACTTTTTCTGTAACTGGACCTGTGCGAGGACTTTGTTTTGCAGGATGAACTGGCTTTCTCTTTGGTACCACTTTGGGGCTTCTATGACTTTTTGATCACTTTTTATTCCATTTTATGTGCAGCAGGATGAACAAAAATCGCAGTTCTGCCATTTATCAGCGTTCATTGTAATTCATAGGTTAGGTCGCTATGCACGCAGTGATATAAATATGAAAAAGCATTTTTATTTTTACATTTTTTCAGTGATTTGTAATGGGTAAAGGGCGGTGTATGTGTTTTACTGTATTTTTTTTATTTTATTTGTTTCACTTGTCCCACTGTGGACTCGGCAATCGTTAGATCACTATTATAATACATTGCAGTACATGTCTTTACTGCAATGTATTATTATTATTATAATTTATTTTGGAGCGCCCTTGATTCCAGGGCGCTGTGCATTTCAGGCGAGTACATAAATAACATTGGTCAAAAAATTACAAAGTGACAATAAGTGACTAACAACTAGCACAGAGGGAGAGAGGTCCCTGCCCGTGAGGGCTTACAATCTACATTATACAACTGCTTTCGGCAGAGCCTGACAGGCCTACATCATACACAACCTGGTGGCCATTGTGTGCCCCCCGTTGTCATGACAACCATCGGCAACCTGCAATGACGTAGCAAGGGTGCTGACGGAGGACAGAGAGAGCTCCCTCCCTATGTCAAACCCCTTAGCTGCTGCGGTTGCTGTTGACTGACTACAACATCTAAGGGGTTAAAAGGACGGGACCTGAGTTATCTCCACTCCCGACTGCAATTGGCTGTCAATCACTACAGGGCTTAGGCAGCGATTGTGCGGGCAAAGCACGATCACCATGATGTTCCTGTATGTCATGGTGTATGAACAGGCTGTGCACCATGATGTACAGAAACGTGGTTTACGTTCAGTATAATTGTGACTGTAATGAGTAGTTATCTTTGTCTGCATCCAAGAAATGTAAATCCTGGGATGGAAGTAATATGGTTGAAGCATTTATAGCAGACCCCTAAATTATACCCTATACTGAAACTGCATGGAGGATCTTGGTTATAAGGAAAGGTTAAAAGAATAAACTTATTTTGCTTTGGGAAGAGGTCTCTAAGGGGAAACATGTTTTCCTCCGCCTGGGGAAAAAATGGTGCATTCGCCTGAGGTGATAAGCCTAATTTACAAGAAGAACGGTGAATCTGTGGAGTAGCCTCTCGGGAGCTGGACACAGCAGGAACAGTTGAAGCTTAGACAATTACTTACAACAAAATAATATTAACCGTTATGTACACTTATAGAAAAAGTTACCTATAACCCTCTCTCATCTTTTCCCACCCTTGTTTGAACTTGATGGACATATGTCTATTTTCAGCCATACTAAGTAAATACCGTTGTGCTCAAAAGTTTACATACCCCCGCAGAATTTTTGCTTTCTTGGCCTTTTTTCAGAGAATATAAATGATAACACAAAAAGTTTTTTTCCAGCAATGGTTAGTAGTTGGGAGAAGCCATTTATTGTCAAACTACTGTGTTTTCTCTTTTTAAATCATAATGACAACCAAAAGCATTCAAATGACCCTGATCAAAAGTTCACATACCCCAATTCTTAATACCGTGTATTGAACCCTCTAACATCCATGACAGCTTGAAGTCTTTTTTTGGTAGTTTGTGGATGGGGTTTTCTTTATTTTCTCAGTTTGGTAAAGCTGCCCATTCTTTTTTGACAAAAGCCTCCAGTTCCTGTAAATTCCTAGGCTGTCTTGCATGAACTGGCCGCTTGAGATCTCCCCAAGTGGCTCAATGATATTAAAGGTCAGGAGATGAGATGGCCACTCCAGAACTTTCACTTGTTCTGCTGTAGCCAATGACAGGTCAACTTGGCCTTGTGTTTTGGATCGTTATCATGTTGGAACGTCCAAGTACGTCCCATGCGCAGCTTCCGGGCTGATGAGTGCAAATTTCCAGTATTTGCTGATAATGTGCTGCATTCATCTTTCCTTCAACTTTGAGCAAGCTTCCTGATCCTTTGTAGCTCACAAATCCCCCAAAACATCAGCGATCCACCTCGGTGCTTTACAGTAGGAATGGTGTTCCTTTCATAAAAGGCCTTGTTGACCCCTCTCCAAATGTAACGTTTATGGTTGTGGCCAAAAAGTTCTATTTTGGTCTCATCACTCCAAGTTACCTTGTTCCAGAAGTTTTGAGGCTTGTCTCTGTGCTGCTTGGTGTATTGTAGGCGAGATACTTTGTAGCATTTGCGCAGTAATAGCTTTCTTCTGGCGACTCGACCATGCAGCCCATGTTTCTTCAAGAGCCTCCTTACTGTAGTTGTATTGTATAGTTTTCAGAAAGTCCTGTATTTCAGCTGATGTTATTTGTGGGTTTTTCTTTGCATCCCAAACAATTTTCCTGGCAGCTGTGGCCGAAATTTGTGTTGGTCTACCTGACTGTGGAATTACTACAAATTTTATATCAACAAAGGATTTTGTACTATATCACTGCAAAATTAACATCCTCACCTGTGACCTGTGTGCAGTGTGTGTGCTTAACAGCTGAGTGAGTTTCTGAGATCAGGACAGACTCTGACGTTTCTGGATTGTGAGTCATGGGAAAGCAAAAGAGTTTTTCAACAAAACTACGAGAAAAGGTAGTTGAACTGTATAAAAACAGGGAAAAAGGACACAAAAAGATATCCAAGGAATTGATAATGTCATTCACAGTGTTCAAACTGGGACTAACAAATGAAAAATCAGGGGCTCTGTAAAAACCAAAACCACAGTCAGTAGATAATCCCTGTTAAAACATAACTTTTAACTAAATCATCCCAAAATTATACTTCCTAAACCCCAAAATACTACCACAACACACCTAAATGATACAGCATACTAAATATCATCCATCAGTGGAGTAATCGCCCTGATGAAGGGCGGCTCCGCTTTAATGACAATAATAATCACTGTATACGTATATTAATAATTCTTTAATCACAGCTATCCCAACGCGTTTCCCCCATATAATTTTGGGTTCATCAGGGGATTCAAAAAAACTCTCCTCTCGCTGTAGAATAAGAATACGCTATATACAACGCATATACAATCTATCTATGACGGATATATCACCACTATGGGTGAGATAAAAAAAAGTGATACTTAGCTTAGAAGCTGCCAGGTATAAAGTGATAATCCTCGCAGCCCCTTTGGTATGCTGGCACCCAGGATAGAGGGATACAGAATGATTCATTTCTGCCTCCCTTAAATACCTTACTTGGCCCTTTAGATGTATAACAATACAGCCCCCCAACACTTCAGTATTAATGTATATTGTTTTATACCTATTGCCGGGTTCTACTTAACATGTGCGCATATCCCCCTGCCTTTACTCAGTCTGGCGTTCCGGAAGTTGCACTGCGCATGACCGGAAACCAGATAAAAAGTCATTTCCGATTCACTTCAGCGAAAGCAAAACTACGCCTGCACAAAAGCCCCACACTATCACGGAGCCTGACGGGGCTTTTGTGCAGGTGTAGTTTTGCTTTCGCTGAAGTGAATCGGAAATGACGTTTCATCTGGTTTCCGGTCATGCGCAGTGCAACTTCCGGAACGCCAGACTGAGTAAAGGCAGGGGGATATGCGCACATGTTAAGTAGAACCCGGCAATAGGTATAAAACAATATACATTAATACTGAAGTGTTGGGGGCTGTATTGTTATACATCTAAAGGGCCAAGTAAGGTATTTAAGGGAGGCAGAAATGAATCATTCTGTATCCCTTCTATCCTGGGTGCCAGCATACCAATGGGGCTGCGAGGATTATCATTTTATACCTGGCAGCTTCTAAGCTAAGTATCACTTTTTCTATCTCACCCATAGTGGTGATATATCCGTCATAGATAGATTGTACATGCGTTGTATATAAGCGTATTCTTATTCTACAGCGAGAGGAGATTTTTTTTTGAATCCCCTGATGAACCCAAAATTATATGGGGGAAACGCGTTGTGGATAGCTGTGATTAAAGAATTATAATATACGTAAAACAGTGATATTATCTGTCATTAAAGCGGAGCCGCCCTTCATCAGGGCGATTACTCCACTGATGGATGATATTTAGTATGCTGTATCATTTAGGTGTGTTGTGGTAGTATATAGGGGTTTAGGAAGTATAATTTTAGATGATTTAGTAAAAGTTATGTTTTAACAGGGATTATCTACCTGACTGTGGTTTGGTTTTTACAGAGCCCCTGATTTTTCATTTGTTAGTCCCAGTTTGAACACTGCTGACTGACATTATCAATTCCTTGGATATCTTTTTGTGTCCCTTTCCTGTTTTATACAGTTCAACTACCTTTTCTCGTATATTTGTTGACAACTCTTTTGCTTTCCCCATGACTCACAATCCAGAAACGTCAGAGTCTGTCCTGATCTCAGAAACTCACTCAGCTGTTAAGCACACACACTGCACACAGGTAACAGGTGAGGATGTTATCTTTAGCAGCCATTCAAACCCATTCGGGTGCTTTCACACGGTGTTTTTTGTGCTGAAATGTATAGCGTTAATTTGTGCCTTTCTGCACAAAAAATGCATCTGAAAAATGCATAAAAAACGCAGGTGTGTTTTTGATGCATTTTTCGTGCAGAAAGGCACAGCAATTAATGCTGTACATTTCTGTCCAAAACACATATCCAAAAAACTAATCAAAAAATGCAACAAAAATGCACCTGAGTGTGAAAGCACCCTTTGTGTCAACTTTTGTGGATGTTATCTAGCCAAAATCATGTGAACTTTTTTGATCAGGGTCATTTGGATGTTTTTGGTTGTCATTATGATTTAAAAAGAGAAAACACAGTAGTTTGGCAATAAATCAATATGTTACTTGCGTATATGTTGGACTTCTAAACGCAAGTAGGATATTGATTGCACAGAAAAGTTACATGTTTTTAAGGGACATGTTTAATAAATAGAGTTCTAAGAAAATACTGACCCCTGCAAACTATGTTGGATGTATGATACATTAAAGAGGATGGGAAGCTCCTGACGTACAGGAGGTGTGAGCAGACCAGTATAATTTGAATTTATTGCTGCCGTTTTCATTGTTCACCCAATCACTAACAATGAGTGGAAAAAAAGTTTTTTGTGTTTTCATTCATATTCTCTGAAAAAAGGACAAGAAAGCAAAAATTCTGCCGGGGTGTGTAAACTTTTGAGCACAACTGTATGCTCCCCATAACATTTGGAGAATTAAGTATGTTGTGAGGGATTTGCAGGATTAGGCAAAAATAGTTTTTGACAGTTTAACCTCTTTTGAAGCAAAACGAGGCTGAGCTACAATATCAGACACTACCCACAAACAAGAGTGGCACCGAGTCTAGAGAAAAGGCAGCTTTTTTATTTTCTAATTCCAGACTAAATTTCCCCTCTAGCACCATTAACAGAAATCAGCTGCCATTATGGTGCCAGCATCCAGTGATAAGAAGAGATGACTGTCAGCATGAAACATCAGCATTTCTTCTTTGAAATGTTGGTGTTGTATACAGTACATAGCAACAAGTATTCAGTATGGAAACTAACAGAAAAAAGGCCAAGTTGCCCAAAGCAACCAATAACAATACTGTTTTCGTTTTTCTAAAGCTGTGTAAGAAAATTTTGATAAAGAACATTCTATAAATAGTGTGAGGTAGAATTCACTTTACTTCATCCCCCAAGGAAGTTCTCTCCCCCAACCTTATCTAATCAGTCAGATCACAGCTGCCCCAGCACAGGACAAGCTCAATTTACATAGTAATCAAGCCCATTGTAAATGCTCTCCATAGGAAGTTGGCACAGCAGGATACAGGGGCACCTGAAAAGAACTCTCCTTTCCCTTAATTAGCACTGAACAAATGCTAGCTCCAGCTCTCCAGCTTCAAAGACTGCAATCAATCCAATCCAGTCGGGTCATCTCCGATATTTCATATAGATTTATAGGCGACCAGCTCATAACTGGTGCATGGCGAGTTCATATCGCATAACATGGAACTCCCAGCACGCACACACCCTATTTCCAGGTTTCCAGGACGCATGGGGACCGAGATATCCAGAACCGGACCTACGGGGTCCATAAGATAGGCGTGTCTCATATCCAGGCGTCGGGTAGCTCCAGCTGGTTCTGACGGTACCACCGGCTCGGTTCTGTGCCAAGGCTCTGCCGAGTTATAGTCCATTTTTGGGTTTGTATCAGAAACTGCCTGACCTGAGTGGGAGGAGCTCATAGACCGTCCCAGGGTTGTGTAGGGGGGCTGCCACGTGGGCTGTCCCCTCACAGATATAAGCCAGAGCCAGGGTTGGCTCTTCCGTTGATCCAAGGAGGGGGGTACCTGAGAGCAGGTCCAGGAGCATCCACACGCAGCAGCCAGGCCACATATGCCCCCCTATGCGAGCCGAGCACCAAGCAACAAAGGTAACTTGACTATTTTAACTGCCTTTTGTCTGTAACCCTTAAATGTATTTGCACCTCTCTCTTACCTGTATATTATTATCCATCTTGTACATATTACCTGTCTAGTGTGCCCTCCAAGGCTAATTAAATCTATAAACTTTAATCTGAGTTAGTCTGTCTTGATCAACGGCCTCACACGCCTAATCCTCGGTCTATAGTATATAGCTACCCAAGGGTTGGTTCCTGACCCTGCTATAAGTCGGTAACGGACCGGTCTTATAACTAAACGAGAGAACTGGTGGCAGCATTGTTTGTCTCCCTGTGCCGGTGTGGGCAAGGGTTAACAGTGGAACAGTATCTGGCTGACCTTGAGCTCCCCCTAGAGGGCAGCGCAACGTCGAGATACACCCCAATTCAGGCCGTCGTCACTCAAGTGGGCCGGCGGACTAGGCTGTTTTTGTCACAAATAGGTTTCCAAGCATTTAGCTGAATGGGTTTTCGCTGCAATACCAGTCACAATTTATGAAGAAGTGTCACAAAGAGGTCAGATTTTTCTTATCGCATTCAAGCTCTTCAAACTGGGGAGGAAATTCACCTTGGACTCTGATGAAGAGAGTAACAGAGGATGATGCTTGGGTTTTATGAAAAGTCCATGTTGATGTCATGATGGAGAAAGCTGTTCTGCAATATGTTCTGGAACCCACCACAACCATGCTACATAAACCAAGTGAAAAATTAAAAATAAATATTTTGCGACGACAGTCCATAAAATAAAATGGTTATTCCAAATGGACCCAGACCAGTCCTGAAGAAAATATCAGCAACCAATATTTATTGAACGTCAATGAGATAAACAGATGGGGAACCAAAATATATGTTTTTCCTTAAATATTCATACAGATACAATGTTGTTTTATTTATAGCAATGTGAATACCATGAGCATTTACCGTGGATACAGTAGAGCTGAATATGTGACTATACACGATAGGGCTGCATTTTATGTACATTATAATAACTCTTAGAGTTAAGATAATGCAGCAACATTATCTGCAGTCATTTGTAAATCCATAAATAGCACGCTGTGACATCACCATGAATTGTGCTTAATTGCAGTTTGATGTTTACGGACCACATATAGCATCATTAACCCTGACATTTCTGAAAAGTAATCCTGATGCAGGATGCACATACTTTACCGTTTATAATTCTTTTGTGCTAGGATATTGGACTTAAGAACTAAAGAAAAGCTTCACAGACGCTAAAACAACAAGGAAATGTCAAGTGACATATGTCTCCATGTGAAAAGTGAAAACTTGTCTTTATAGAGCAGTAATAATGCCTCTGCTAATTATGTCCTGCAGGTCCATACAGTAGGTCCATACAATAAGTCCCATCAGATCACCACCAATAGGAGGATAACTGCATCTCTCTTTTCTACATAGACTGTCAGTCGAGGGCATTATCGTTGTTTCTTGCGGATACTGATAAGTTCACGATGCACAATGCCAAAGTTTGGTCGTTTCCTCGGCTCATATTCCCAGCACTGCAGCATCAGCTTATAAATATCATCTGGACACATGTCTGGGGCAGGCAAACGGATTACTAGGATCAAAAGGAAATTGATTTTATTGACATAGACTATAGACTGATTTCACCTAAAATGAAGTCAACAAAAAAGGAGCTGACTGTACAATACATTTTTTAATATGCATACTGTACATACAAACACTATTAACTGCTTAACGACCGGCCACTGCCTTTTGACGTCGCTGTAGACATTGGAGTTTGCAGCTCTCGGTGCCGCAGCAGCGCTGGGAACGGGGCTGATCCCAGCACAGCTCCTCAAGATCTGGGGAGCGGGGTAAACCTCTGCTTCCCGGTGCTTTACCACCATACCGGGGAGCGGAGTGCAATCAAAGTGTTTCCCTGCTCTGTCGGGTGATCGGGACACCCGGTGACCTGACAGAGCCTGGGAAATAGCTGCACAGTCAGCACTGGGGACCTAGAGTAGCCCCAGGGTTGTCTGTGTAAGAAGCTGCGTGCTGCCCTGATCACTGCCTGTGTCACAATGACACAGATTATAGTGTATTAGCATATATGAATATGCTAATACATTTCTAAGTGTAAAAAAATAAAAAATAAAGTAACACAGTTCTCCCTTCATGAGTTTTAAGTAAAAAACATAAAAAGTGTCAAATAAATAAATAAATAAATAAAATAAAAATAAATATTTAATAAAAAATAATTGTGCATACGTTACACACAAAAAAAAACCCTACACATATGAGGTATCCACACGACCGTAATAACCTGTAGGATTAATCTAACAAGTTATTAAGTGTGGAATGTGAATGGTGTAAAAACAAAATTGAAAAAATTCTGCAATTATTTATAAGTGAACTTAAACTGTTCCTTCATAAAGTACAGATTGTCTTGAATAAAACTCATACAACTGCATCATTGAAAAAAAAAAAAAGTTACAACTGTTGAACTGCAAAGAGGCAAAAATTAAAAAAAAATGTACTGGTCATTAACTACCTTTCAGTCATTCGGATTACGGGGTTAAAGAGGTATTTTCCCCATAGACTTTGATGGTATATGGATAGGATATACCATCAAAGTCTGATAGGTACGGGAACCACCTCTGGGACTGACAAGTATCTTGGGAACAAGCTCCCAAAAGTGTTGGCTCAGAATGAAGAGCTGACTGCGCTTATGCACAACTCCATTTTATTCTATGGGAGTTCCGAGTATAGCTTAGAACTATCAAAGAACACACTGAATAGTCGTGCGCAACAGCAACCTCCTCTCCATTCTGAGCCAACACTTTCAGGGGCCTGTTGCTGAGGTAGGTGCTGGTCTCAGAGGTGGTACCCACACCTACCAGACTTTAATGGCATACCCTATCAATATACCATCATAGACTGTGGTGCGAGCACCCCTTTAAGTTTCCCCGAAGAAGTTAAGCATTGACAGGGACCATGATTGGACTCCCTTCAATCTGCGGGGCAGGTCCACCATGCGCTCTAGAAAAGCTCCTTGCGTGTATATACTACCTACAGACCTACATTACCTGGTGGAGGCCAATAGTTTGGCATTTTGGCGTGGGTTCAAGTGGTTTCTAGCTAGGATTGCTGGGTCGAACAACACAAAGAGCAGCGCTATTTCACAGAGTTTAATAAAGTGAACAAAACATGAACATTGCAGTATACATTTTTGACTTGGAACCCTATGTATGATGGATGACACTCCATCACACAGCAGAGGCATATGTCACAGCTATGTCAGGTTTAGCTGTGATGGACACTGTAAGATGCAGTGTGAAAAGAGTGTATGTTCATTCTGCACATAGTTATACGCTGTATTAGTACTCGCTTCACATTTCATGTTGTGATCTGCAGGTTCTTTCTAGAATCATTTGGCATTCATATCTTACCTGGTCTTCTATGCTGCAATGCGTGGCAAATTTGTTTTTCTTTCTACATAAGATTACTGTACAGTGTCTGGTTTAAAAGTCACACTTTCCAGAATACAAATTACCATAGCAAGCTCTGTTTTAGGGGGGCTGCTGGAGATATGAGCTCACAGCTAAACAGAACTCAGCAGGGTTCTGTACGCAGCTTTGGATGAGAGTGGAATAAAAGAGGTGATAAGATCAGTACAAACAAGGTATCTATATTTAAACTGCACAGTGGTGATGAAAGGTGGACAGGCGACATGGAAATACTGTGATGTGCAAAGACTCATATTAATCTTGACCACAGTGCAGGTGTGTTATTTACACTTGACAGTATGGAGCACTGCTGTATTTGAGATTTATATTTTTCCGTATTTCTAGGGCATGTCCCCACTGCACATGTTTTCGGACGGTTTTTCAGGCAGTTTGCAGTTTTGCAGACCTCCTGAAAAAACGGACGAAAATGAGCACAACGGGCTCATATGGAAAATTCGTGCTGCAGTCCCCACTGCACGGTTGTTCCGCCCGGCGGTTTTGCCGCCCGCAGAACATTCTACATGCACATTCTTCCATCCGGTTTTTGGACGGAATCTGTGCATGTGAATGTGAAGGGGGAGAGCTTTTCTCCGCTCATCGCTGAGAGAAGCCATCCCCCCGCGGCCGTGGGGACGGCCGCTAAACAGGACAAGTACTGGTCACATAAACCGACCGGTATTTGTCCCTTGCCGTGTGAACGCACCCTAATCCTTATTACATAGCCACACGCTCACCTTGTTCTATAGCTTCTCTAGTTTGCTGGTTGCTCATTGCTGTATATGGCACTGCACCAAGAGAGAATGCTTCCCAAAGCAAAACACCAAAACTCCAGACGTCACTTTCCGAACTGTATCGACCTGGAAAAAATACAAAGCATGTATCCCTTCTATGGTGACATAGTTTCCACAAATTCAGAATACAGAACTTCAAGTCTGCACTTACTTCTTCCATACAGTGTTACTTTGCCTCTCTCATATCTTCTCTATTTCACAACCCTAAACAACTATTCCACACCTTAAATTCCCTCCTCCATTCCCTGATGCCTCCTCCCTCCATTTGTGGATAGGTTAATTGTGAAAACCAGTTCACATTAACCCTATAGTGCGAAGGGCATTAAATTCATACAACAAAAGGACCAAAGATAACCAGCAAGCCCTATAAATACGCCTCACTATTTAGCACAAAATGTCCTACCATCTAGATGTGTAAACTTCACTTTTATTCTAGATTCAAATTTAAAATTAGAAACATTTATATACACAATATAAAAAGACACATATGCATGTTTTTCTCTCTATCTGACATAAAATCAGAATAAACCTTCCCCATAATTAGGTCAATTAGGAACCAAAATTATTTATATTTACCAAATGCCAGAATAATGAGAGATAATTTTTAAGGCATTTTTATTACTTTCTGCAAAGTCAAAAGTTTACATGCATTTCATTAGTATTTGACAGAATTGCCCTTAAACTTGGGTCAAATATTTTGGTTATCCTTCCACAAGCTTTCTCCTGACAGAACTGATGTAACCGAGCCATGTTTGTAGGTCACCTTGCTCGCACCTGCCTTTTCAGCTTTGCCTAAAAATTTTCAATAGAATTGAGATCAGGGCTTTGTGATGGTCACTCCAAAACATTGACTTGGTTATCCTTAAGTCACTATGTAACCAGTTTGACAGAATGCTTCGGGTCATGGTCCATTTGGAAGACCCATTTCCGCTCAAGCTCTAACTTCCTGGCTGATGTCTTGTGATGTTGCTTCAGTATTGACACATAATCATCTTCCCTCATAATGTCATCTATTGTGTGAAGTGCATCAGTCCCTCCTGCAGCAAAACAACCCCACAACATGATGCTGCCTCCTCAATGTTTCACAGTTGGGATGGTGTTCTTAGGCTTCCCCGCTTCTCCCTTTTTCCTGCAAATGTAATGTTGGTCATGATGACTAAACAGTTCAATTTTAGTTTCGTGAGACCACAAGTTATGTCTCCAAAAACGTAGGTCTTTGTTCCTGTGAACATTTGCAAACATTAATCTGGCTTTTATACGTTTCTTTTGGAGTAATGGCTTCTTCCTGGCAGAGTGGTCTTTCAGCCCATGTTTATACAGTACTCATTTCACTGTGAATAATGACACAATGTTACCAGCTTCCACCAGCATCTTCACAAAGTATTTTGCTTTTGTTTCTGGGTTGATAGGCACATGTCGGACGAAAGCACGTTCATCTCCAAGACACAGAACCCGTCTAATTCCCGAGTGGTATGATGGCTGGACAATCCCATCTTGTTTGTACTTATGTATAATTGTTTGTACAGATGAACGAGGCACCTTCAGGTATCTGGAAATTGCATCCAAGGATGATCCAGACTTGTGCAAGTCCACAGTTCTCTTCCTGATATCCTGATGTTACACACAGAAGCAGTGTATTTCTGGTAGGCATTAAAATACATCCACAGCTGTGTCCTTAATTAACTCAAATGTTGCCAATAAACCTTTCAGAAGTTTCCAAAGACATGACATCATCATATGGGCTGCCCCAAATTTAAAGGCATAGTGATCCTATTGTATGTAAACTTTTGACTTTGCAGAAAGTAATTAAAATGCCTTAAATTCTCTCATTATTCTGGCGTAAATAATTCTGGTTCCTAATTGACCTAAAACAGGTAAGGTTTATTCTGATTTCATGTCAGATAGTGAGAAAAACATGCATATTTGTCTTTTTAAATAGTGTATGTAAACTGTATCTATATTTAATTGATTCTAAATGCATATTCTGCCGTTAATGATTCTATAGAACTCTGAAATTCATTAAGGAATGCTGCAGACTCTCCCTAAATTAATCTCCTAGCTCTGAGACTTAAAATAGCACACTCCCCCTCCCCCTGCAACGTGTTTTGCTGCATCTTTCAGGGGAAAAGGGCTAATGATAAAAAACTAGAGCTTCCTTAGACTCCACATCCCAGCCCGCTTAATCAGCACAAAACCAGTTGCAGTTTGGTGATCCACAAATGGAACCATGAGAAATATGACAGAAGTTTTGTCTTAGTCAAGGTATTTCTTTACAGAATTAGGGCAGGAAACTAATTTTTTGTGAAGAAAAGCCTGGCTATGTTCTGCCTGTAGACTATTTCTATTTCGAAAATCATTTTTCTTTGTAAAATTCGATTATATACCTAATGCCCTGGAGAAACAGTTATAAAACTAATAAAAAAAAATACCATAGTTAAGAGCTTCTGGTGCCGTCCATTTCACAGGAATCTGTTTCATTCCTCCTGTGGATGAATATACTCCATCTGCCTCCTCTCTTGACATACCAAAGTCACTGATCTTTAAGACATTTTTTTCGGTCACAAGACAGTTCCGTGCTGCAAGATCCCTGCATTAAAAATGAAAAGTATCACATCACCCGCTGGGCAAATGATTTTACACTGTACATCTATCATGGGGCACAGAGGAGTAGTAATAGGAAAAAGGGCAAACAGTGCACATCAAATACATGAGATACTGTTGAATCAGAGGAAAATATAGTTTTGAACATGGGAGCTATCCAGGGCTAATGGTACTTACCTCATGCTGGGGTGGCTTAGATCATTGTGATTCTACCTGTTTTCCCCCCATTTGCACTAAGGTGACACAGCACAAGGTTGAGGCCCCCACACACAATTACAATTTACAGGTCACACAACCAGTATGAAAATCACAGCTTTTCCTACACATCTAGTAGAGATGAAAAAGGCCACCTCCCTTGAATAAATATAATCCTTTTGCACAGTATAAGTGACCTAAAGCTTGTGTTTATGAAGAGTTTTGATAATAGAAGAAAAATGTAGATAGTATAAAGTTAAATATCAAGTTTTGCCTATATGCTGGCTCAATTATTAGAACTTTTGCCTTGCAACACTTAAAGGGGTTGTCTCGCTACAAGGATTGCTTTTTATGTTAAAGATCTTGCAAAAACAAGTCACTTTGCAATATATGTCCGTTAACAGTGTGCTACCTATTCCTTGATATCCCTCTTGTATGGGCTGCATCAGCTCCTGAGGTCGCTATAGCTACAGACCTGTTCAATCTCTCATGATAGACTGCAAGCATTGGTCGCTATAGTTACAGACCTTTCTTCTACTGTAGTCTAGTAGAAGCCAGTAAACACGCTCCTGAATTCAAAATTAAACCAAGAAAGCAGGACTGAGATAAGATGGATCAATGTAGTGAGACAACCCATTTAAGACGTATGCTGAAATCCAGCCACGAACAATACTGTGTACATTTGCAAGACTTTCCTCCAATACCCCAAAATATACTTCCTGTGAAGCTGATCAGGACGGAAGAAACAGAATAAGAATCCCACAGGGAAGAAAGACTAATGTGCAATCTGGGGACAGTGTTGTACAATATGTTGCTCCTAAAAAAATTTAACTACTTGTTTAGAGATTCACATAAAGATATATATTACATACAGGCAGACCATGCAGTGGCTCCAGAGATCTTTAAGAGGGATCAGGGAATTGGCCCAAAGGCTTTGTTTGCAGAAAAAAATTGTTCTGTTCAATCGTGTAAAGTTCTAATAAGAAATTCTACATCAATTGGCCTATTTATTTATGTCATGTCGCTGTAGGCATAAACTCTATCACTGGTTTCGACCTGCCACCTAGCTATACAATCTAAGGTGTTCAGCATCTTTTTACTTTGAAAACACCTATAAATCAAAGTATGCATGGTCTACCTTTGTTGACCCATTTCTAGTTGTTCATTAAAGAACTATTGATTGAATCTCCTCCCAACTTGCGTGTTTCTATTAAGTCATTGAAACCTGAGAAAATTCCTTCGGTGGGCTGGCAAAGGAGAAAAGCTGTGATTCTCCTGAAAACATATTTCCTCACAAAATAAGCAAACAAGACATAAATCATACAGAATGGAGCAAGGCCGGACATATTGTCTGTGCAGCCTAGTGGCCTGAGGGTGTGCGACAACTAGAAATTTTAGTGCTTGTTTTCCTTAAAGGGGTTGCCCAGTTCATTATTCTTTAAATGTAGTTAAAGGGGTTGTCTCACTATAAGAATTGCTTTTTATGTTAAAGATCTTGCAAAAACAAGTCACTTTGCAATATGTGTCCATTAACAGTGTCCTACCTATTCTGAGATATCCCCTCTTGTATGGGCTGTATCAGCTCCTTAGGTCGCTATAGCTACAGACCTGTTTGATCTATCCTGATAGGCTGCCAGCGCTGGTTGCTATAGCTACAGACCTGGCTTCTACTGCAGCCTAGTAGAAGCCAGTAAACACGCCCCTGGATTCAAAATGAAACTAAGAAAACAGGACTGAGGTAAGATGAATCAATGTAGCGAGACAACCCCTTTAAGCTCATTATGGCAAAATAATCTTTATATACTTTTTTGTAATTATATGCCTTTTACAATGTAGTTTTACATTATTTACAGTATTATGTTTATGTCCGCAAGTAATGACATTCACACTAAGTGACGCAGAGTCACACTACTTTGTATAGTATTGTTCGGGTAGGGGCATGAGCAGCTACAGTATATAATCACCGTGCAGTCTGCTGAATAGCGCACATGCCCAGCAAATAATTATCTATTGGGCATGCACTTGTCAGGAGGCTGTCGCTTCCATATTGTATGTAAAAGTTAAAGGGGTTTTGCCAGGACGTGCCTTATCTGCTAAGAAGCAAATGTAAACAAGCCACACTGAGCTGAAAGAGAGAGAGACACAGCCTGAGCACAGAACCATGCATAAGGGATCGTGTGAAATGTTCACTCAAATAATCAAACTACAACTAGTGGATTCTGTATACAAAAGACAACAACTTTCTCCACAGCAGCTTGAAAGCTCCTTCATGTTCTCTGTCATCAGATAAAGCAGGGATCTACTCAGATAATCACACTACATCTAGTGGATTCTGTATACAAAACACAACATATTTCTACCCGGTGCCTTGAAAGCTCTTCAGCTCCCTTTCATCAGATAAGAAGTGTTCTCTGCAAAAGCCCGGCCAGCAGCCTTGTCAGGTCGTATCTAATAGAAGCTTTGAAGTAAACTAAGGCATGTAATGTCAGGCTGTAGCTCTCTCAGGCTGCAATTTTTGTAATCACATATATTTAGAAAAGTGATTAAATACCCATTTTGGAGGATCCCATGTCAACATTACATCGTGGCAAAACCCCTTTAAGGATGATGTTCTGAATGAAATGTCATCACTTGCGGCATAATACTGTAAATAATGTAAAATACATATAAGTTCAATAAAGTGTATAAAGACTGTTTTTGCCATAATGAGCTTAATTAAAACCAAATGAACCAGACAACCCTTTGAACTCCTTTCAATGTTCACACTCTTCTCCAGTCTTCGGAATAACATAGACACTACATCACACGCATCAGGCGAGCCCACAGCCATAGTGTGTTACAATATTCCTTTCCACAAATAGAGCATGTGTGGCTAAAAACACAGTCAACCTACATTTGCTCAGTTTTTATCTTATGTCTATGCGGCAGCGACACCGCATAATAAGTTTTACTGGCTTTTAGCAGGTACGAAGGGCTGGTCATAGTGTGAACCGACTCTGAGTTATGAATTTATGAGAAAAGGGGTGGTGAGAGAAGGAAAGGGGCCTAGAAGTTAAGAAAGAGGCATTTTCTGTAAGACATAGTACAAAGGTTCCTTGTACTATTGACATCAAATTTTGTACTTAGTAGCAAGGTAGATAAAACCATCCAAGGCTTGATTCTTTCTTTCCGGGGGTCTCATAGCAGCCGCATGTTCTGACTGTATGATAGGTACATGCTATTCCATTGCTTGGCCTCTTTTTTCAAACAAATATGTGCAATACTGTTTTTGTCCCATTATTTTCCATATTCATTTCTATTTTTAGAGTCGTCTTTTGTGAAAATCTATTTTTATGGTATGATAAGTATTTAATAGCTGAAGAAGCCGTATAAGAATGTACCCAGTATCAGCGCCAATGTAATTTTTAGGCAGCGGGCAGGATAGGAGTAGGAGTAGGTAGGTGACCGCCTAGGGCACCACTTCATTCCAAGCAGAAAAGCGGGACAAAGGGGTGTGGAGTGGGCTGAATTTTCCATATTGGTGCACTATATGCCTTATTAGCCTAGAGCACCAGAATACCTTGTCCAGCCCTGGCACTGGGATATAGGGAGTTAAAGAGAACCTGTCACATAGGTTATGCCCCCCTTGCTGAGGGCAGCCCAAGCTAGTGTCAGACCTGCTGTTCCCAATGCTGTGTCCCTTATTCTGTAAGATGCAGCAGTTTTAGAGCATTTACCCCTCAAATCTTATTCATGAGTAGGTTTAGCTCCACCCACCAAAGGCTAGCTCCGCCCACTAACAGTTATTCACATGTTTCTACCTATTCAAAGTAATAGGTTTATCAGTTGAGCTGGGCGGGGCTAGCCTCAGGTGGGCAGGGTTTGAAAAAAAAACTGACACGCTGAAGGACTCTTCGAATGACTCTTCTGGCTGAAAACTGCAGATTTGAGCTTTAAATACACGAAAACTACAGCATCTTACAGAATAAGGGACACAGCGCTGGGAACAGCAGGTCTGACACTAGCTTGTTCTGGCCTCAGCCAGAGGGGCAAAAACTATGTGACAGGTTCTCTTTAACTCTGCTTTGACACTTCTAGCTACAACCATAAACCAGATTCAAAAATTGTTATATACCCCTGCGCTCCACCTATACTGCATAACCTGCCTAACAAGAATCTCAAATAGAGGAGAAAAATGTATATGCAAAAAAACTCTCCAAAAGAGTCCACATAGATACAATGCTGTCTATACATTGAGTCTACACAATGTATGTTCCCATGTATATGTGAGAAGTCTATAACCTAATTAACAGGTTTTCATGTTGACTCAAAGTTCCAGTGCAGTATCCAATATTTGGCTGCTCACAATAGTGTCCATTCCATAAATAAGGAGTTAACATAATAGTACATAATAGTAATTTATTCAATGCTGATAGTATGGATACATGCACAAATTCCCCGGCCGGCGGCGTTTGCGCTTCCACTAGTACTAACCACTAACAGTGACGTCATTCCTAGCTACAGAAGCCTCCTTGCTACAAACATCCAACACATTTCAGTAACACGGATTCTTGTTTAGCAGGTTGTACAGTATACTTTACATGGAGGGCGGTGATAAATAAGAATTTTTGAATCGAGTATTTTATAGAGATTTATAGAGTAGAATATATCAAAAGTATATTGCACAGGACTTGTAAGGCTCTTTGCAGACTGTGCTAGCTATGAATACATGCAACTGCCTGGTGTATAAGATCAATGTATCCATAAACCTCAAAAAGAGTGTCACTCAGTGGCAGGAACTTCACAAGGACACAGTGAGATGCAGTGTGGAAGGAGACAGCTTATAGTTTGCAGTTGATGGTAAATATTTCTCTTCACTTTACTTAGATCCATATGAAATATATTTTATTGGTTTTACTACGTACATTTACTTTTTATGTTGAATAAGGCAGAGGAATAATGCAGACTGACTTGATTCTTTACTATTCTAACAAATAAAAATGTTAAGGAACCCAGATGATGTGCACCATTTTTACTAATACAATGAGCCTGGATTTGTGAGATACCATTAGAATAACCTCTGGGCCTGTACCTGTGAATACAATGTTTGCTTTCCAAGTATTCCATCCCAGCTGCAGCATTTTCTGACATCCTGATTAGTTCCTTTGTTTTCAGTCTGGGGCCATCATTTCGTAAGAATGTCAAGAAGTCTCCACCTATAGGAAAACAAAGTTACTACAGTGTTCTGAATCTGATGTACTAGACTACATATTAGCTGACCATAGATCTTAGCTGAAAATGTATCACTGCTCTCCATATTTGTAATCAAAAGAGAGTGAGCGAGACAATAATAGTCAAAAAACGTCTTTTTTTTTATTTTTTAAAACAGCTTAATTTCTTAACCTGTTTCACCCAACAATAAAACTTTTAGGGTATGTTTGAATATGTTTTTGGATACGTTTTCAATCCGAAAAACATATTCAAAAGCGCTGAGTAAATGCATCCAACATGGACCCAAAATGTGCTGCGTGTTTGGATGTGATTCTGCTGCAGCAGAAACGCACCCTATAGTTTAATATAGGGTGTCTGCTGTGTCACATGGATCAAGAATTGACATGTCCGAATAACGCATCAGAAAGATGCAAGTAAACACACATCGGCGGTCACTCGTCTGAACGGCAATGCGTGTTTTACATTGAAAGCAATGGAAATCACACTGCACATTGTTAGATGCATGATGGAATGGATGGATGGGATGGAAATCCTGTGGATTTTCCATTTAGATTTTTGTGGGTGGAAAGTCTGCACCATTTTTGCAGACAAATTTTCAGTACCAAATCTGCACCAAACCATGCAGATTTTACAGCTGATTTGATGCTACGAACTTTTCTAAAGAAACTAAAAAGAATATAAGAGCAGTGAGATTAAAATCGTGAATTGGCGTTTTGCTGCAGATCTGCAGGAAATCACAGCAAAATCTGCAACAATACATTTCATTGTGGTTTTATGTCAGAATTTACATTTTCCATTAATGGTAATGGGTGAAAAACGGCATTGAAGCCTCAGTGTTTATACAACGGGATTGACATGCTGTGGATTTAAAATGTGCACGGCAGGTCTGTAACACACTGCTGACTTTCTGTCTACAAAATCCAAATGAAAAATCTGCAGTGCATGCGACCTCTGTGATCATACTGATAGATCAGTTTCATAACAGCATATTACAGGTGCCTTGTTTGATTCATAATATATTCGTATGTCCCGGACTGACTTCTAGTTTACTGACCTCAATTTACAGTCTCATCTCAAAGGATGTGTAAAACCATCACCAGCCTTGAGGTGTATTTAGTTGGTGTGATTATGTTTTATTCCCTTATCCATGAAGTTCCTTTTTCTCAGCTACTTTATGAAAATAGAAAGCAGCTTGTATACCTCATCCCCTGCATATTAGGGTATGTTCAGACAGCGTATTGCGGAGTGTATTTTTTGCATGTATTTCAGGAGTATTTTTGCTAAAATACGTGCCAAAATATGCCCCAAACAATGAGCAATACACCTCTGATAGACTACCACAATCACACAACGAGTATTTTCCGCTCTTAATTTTGCGCACGTCTGAAAATAATTGACATGTATACTACCTGTAAAAGAGTAAAGTATAAGAGGCAGAAATCTGCTTCTGGCTAATACATGTTGCTTGCAAGACTGTAATTTCAACCGCGCAACTAACGCATTTGTGGCAGACAAAAATATGCACCGCAATATGCTGTCTGAACATACCCTTAAACTACTACCTAAGGGTGTGCTCTCACGTTGCTGCATGTAGACAGGATCACACCCGCCTATAGTGACCAATGGTCACATGATTTTGTCGGTAATACTGAATGTGTAAGAACGCACCGTTAGGGCCACATGTATGAAAACTGTCTAGACTTTTTGTGTTGCCTATAGCAATCAATCATTGTTCCCCTTTCATTTCATATAGTGCTCTGAAAAAATAAAAGGGGAGCTCTGACTGGTTGCTATGGGCAACAAAAAGTCTTAGACCTAGAAAGTTTTTATGCATATCCCTTATAGTGTCAAACTCTTCAATGTGTAATGAAAAATAATTTGAGTCCAAGTGGCTAAAAACACAAAAACATGGAAGCTTTATGCTGTTTTAATTAAGGTTTTATACTTTGCAGTGAAAATTGGATATATACACAAAGAAAGATCCCAGTGCATATGCTGAACATATCATTGGGCCAGCATTAAAGTAATGGTACAAATGAATAAATTAATACTAGTGCCCATTTAATATGAAAAAAAAATATATATATATACTTACCTCTTCCCTCACCTCGGATCCTGAGCTTCACCGTTTTCACTCTCCCCAGTCTTATGTTTACTTCTTTCTGCTTCCAAACAGGGACATTTCTGAAGCAGCTGCTGATAGGTTGCAGCAGTCACTTGCAACTACCTGACATCACTGATTGGCCAGCTCACTTCCAAATGGTGACATCAGGCAGTTGCAGCAATGATGTCCCAATTCGAAACAAGAAAGTGCATGGGGAGAGTGAGCAGGGCTGTGGAGACGGTAAGTCAAAGCTTCAACTCCTCAATTTCCCTAACTCCTACTCCCTTATACATAGCACATATTTAAGTGAAAACTTTACTGTAGTGAAATGGTAATATCAGGCTTTATATCACTTTATGATACAATACTCAAGCTATTTAGGTAGAACATAAAATATTTATTGGATACGACTTTAGAACACAAAAAACTTTAATAAATTGTAAATACCCAAAACGTGGCAGTAAGTGGGGAGAAGAGTTTTCAACAAAAATGTCCTGCATAACATTTGTGGAGTCTATGATTTTGTTCTAATAAATATTATCGCCTCCATCAGATCCTTCATAGATGACATCAAATCTGCTCATTATTTCTAGTCTACAGAACGGCCTCTCTATACTAACTTAGGGTGGGGCAAAGTGGTGACCACAGGGGCAACATCTCTAAGGCCATGTTCACACGGCTTAAATTGGGCCGTATTTCGGTCCGTAATTACGCGCCGAAGTGCGCAAATTACGGGCTGAAAACGGCACATTCATTACGGTAATCCACAGTTCTCATATAGAACTATGGATTACGTCTCCTCTCCCTGCTCGGCGAATACGCTGAGGGGGAGATAATTCACATGTCACTTTCTAGCAGCGTATACGCGCGCTAGCAGTGATTCTCTATGGGCCGGCACAGGGCCGGCCCCCTGCTCCCTCCCCCGGCCACACGACGTAACTGCGGGGCGTAATTACGTCCCGCAGTTAAGCCTTGTGAACATAGCCTAAGGCTATGTTCACACGGGTTAACTGTGGGACGTAATTACGCCCCGCAATTACGCCCCGCAATTACGCCGTGTGGACGGGGCAGGGCGGGAGCGGGGTAGTGAGCGGGGGCCCGGCACTTCGCCGGCCCATAGACTTGCATTACCAGCGGCGCGTATACGCCGCTGGTAATTCACATGTCAGTTATCTCCCCGCCTGGCGGATTCGACGACCAGGGAGAGGAGACGTAGTCCATAGTTCTCTATGAGAACTGTGGATTACCGTAATGACTGGGCCGTTTTCAGCCCGTAATTTGCGCACTTCGGCGCGTAATTACGGACCGAAATACGGCCCATTTTAAGCCGTGTGAACATGGCCTAACAATCTCAGGGTATAAATGAAATTGCCTCCTGCACAGTCAGTTCTGATGAATGGTTGAACTTTTCTACTTCTTTGAAAGCAAGTGAAAAATTTTGCAGAAATCTGGTCAATTTGTTTGCTATGGGGGCAGAATCTTTTCCCCTGCAGCAACACTTTAGATTTGTAAAAAATCTTTATGGTGCGAAATGGTGCTTTTTACATTTTTAACATTGGAGCCTTTGGACAACAGATGGCCCTGCTTTGCTAGACAATGGCATCCATTGTAGGCATCTATCAGAGGTATACGTCCGGACATTCTACTGGTGTATGCCTCTAATGGACACTGCAAACACAATGTGAAAGAACCCTGAAGGCTTTTCTTAGTAAATTAAAACATATTTATTGCATAATGAAAAGTTATCTGCAAATGAAGGGAAACATTCTATTTTATATTTCTAGGCTTAAGACATGTCCCAAACCTGCCCAACTAACACAGCTGGTTGGGTGTATCAGAAGTCCCACTTGTAACTAGCACTCTCTCTTCTAATTAGTTTTCAGCCTCCGAATGTAAAGAAAGTGTTTAATTAACTGATAATAAACAGAATTTCTGAAATGAAGAGAAACCGAGTAAATTAGAAATTTGTAGATCTTTTCATTAAACAATAATGAGGCTTAAATAAAACCAGAAAACTATTCTGAAGACCTGGGGCACCGTTGACATATATGAAAATATTTTTGACATGTGATAACTTAAGTGAAATAAATTGCACTGTTTCCCAGTTTTCTTCATTACTTTATTTATTTTCAGACCCCTACACATTTAGTTTGCAGCCTGTTCCTAATTTCAGACTATTCTCACGTGGGGGTATACCTCCCAGTAAAACATGCTGCATGTGAGTTCTGTGGCTTTAATAGACTAGAGTTTGCCATGTGTTCTCTGCTTTCTCTCTATTCTTGTACACCTTTTACACATCCAAAGTTATTCTCCCCAGGAAACTGCCCTGTGTTTTCTTTCCTTCGTGTTGACAGCATGTATGAGCTGCCCTCCTTGGAAGCTCCCCTTGATTTTCATGTTTGGATCTGCAATGTACAAAATCCTCCCTTTCTCTGCTGCTGTTTATAACACTGAGAAATAGGAGGAAGAGATCAAAGAGCTCCTCAGTGGTTGGAGCTTTACTTTTATGGATTTGTTTCAGATTCTGCAGGACAGTCAGGTGAAGGACTTACACAACTTTTTAATGAAGGCTGTAATGAAAATGAACCTTTGGGAATTAATTTGGTTTCTTTAACTACTATGTTTCAAAATAGTATGTGTGATGTACCATACCTGTTTTATACAATTTTTTTTATTTATTTCATCTGTGTAATTTTTCTGCTCAGAAATATTGTTTATAATGTATCATATCTGTTTAAAGTATTGTCCACCTACCTCCTGGACCCTTGTAGAAGGGTGTTTAGCATGCGCAGTTAAAACAGTTCATTTCAGCAGCTATTTAGATCGACACAGATGTGCTAATGAGGGTAGGTGTTAGAAGGATGAATGGGGGACAGACTATTGGTCTCCAAACCACTAAGTAGCTTAGCACAGAGAATATAAACAATGGAAAAAAATTTACATCAAACAAATCTTGGCAATAATCCATGTTTTCCATAACCCACTTATAAGATTATGGCCAAAGAACCCAGCCATACCTCCTATATCAAATGCAAGAATTTTTGGCTTTAGGGAAACACAGAACGGAATATAAGCCCAAATTTTGAATTTGCCATATTCATATTTGGTATGCCTGGGTTGGTAAATTTGGCAGTCATGATATCTGGCTAGAAGATTCCGAAGAGGAGTTATGACACAGGCTGGAATTATTGCTTTCTTAGTGTCCCTGTATGTAATTAGCCACCCCCCTCTAGGAATTAAGGAGTAGAAGGGGTCAAAGGGGTTCTGAAGTTTTCTTAAAACACCTGGTGTTGTCACAGACCAGCGTCAGAGCCACGAGTAGGTCTGTCTGTTTCTCTTCAAGCTGTGCTCCTCCGCAAGACTTTGCACTGATCCAATTGGTAAATTTCTGTTTTTCATTATTTTATCCTTTTTGGTATATAAACTGTTGTGCACGTTGTGTTTATGTATGTCTTTTATTTTGTAATTTTTGTAACTAAGCACTGTACCTTTATATTAAATGGGTTTTCTCACTGCAATAATTAGCTTTTAACATTCAGTGATAGGTAAATGAAGACTATTACCAAATACATGGGTTTTTATATTTTGCTTTGGTCAGAAGATGAAGAAGAGTTTATCTTCACTTAGAGCACACAAGTTTCTTTGGTTACCAACCACCTATCCCTGATCTCTCTGATCTCTCATTGATCCAAACCGACGTCAGTCAGTCAGTCCAACCATGGGGAGTCACTCCCTGCTGAGTCTCATCTCTAGCATTGAATCTTTGTTTACCTAGGTGATCTCAAGTTTTAAGACCTCTGTAGCCTTGTAGACTGCTATTTACAAACCTCCAGCAGTCATGTCACTTTAATAAATTCAGCTAGGAATGACAGAGCTGATCACTGCTACAGACTCACCCACAGCCTGAACAGGAAGTGTCAGTCTGAAGCTGTCTCTGGCTTTGTGAACTGCATGGTGAGAAAACCCCTTTAAAACCTACAATTTGAATAATTTTGGCTTGTTGTTGTAACGAACCCTGAATATCTCCGTAGCGTTTGAGTGGCTGCTGGTGCATGTGACCCTCAGCATTGAGCTCTTTCATTCTTTTTAAAGGTGGTGGCAGGGGGTGTGTGTTCCTGACCTTTTGGGGTATAAGTGGTACTCAATATGTAGGTTGAGTGAGGGCTGAGTGTGAGATTGAGCTGTGGAGTAGCATACCCTGGTCACACCCACATTGCACAGGAGGCAGTGGGGCATGAGTTGTCCAAGACGGATTGTGCCCTGGAGACCCCTCCTGTGTTTGGTTCCCGTTTTCCCTGACATCACAGAGGTTGGAGGTGGGATCTTATTTTGTGCCTTCTTTATTATGTGCCCTCCTTAACTGTCAAAGACTTTTCAGAAAGGTGCTTAAAGGGGTGTTCTGGGACTAAATGCATGCTTGTTTTTCCTATGGCATTCACTGTTCACATGCTAGGTGCAGCTAATCACAGGCCAGAGCCGTCACATGCACGTCATGTTGTGGCCTGTGATTAGCTGCACATAGCACGTAAACTATGAATGTTCACTGTACAGCGGGGATGAACGGGCCGGCCACTGGGATAGAATGGGAGCATCAAGGAGATGAATATGCTTCTTTTTTTCTATTTTTAATCATGCTGCATAGTACAAACAAGCTTTTGTTAGTCCAGGTACACCCCTTTAAGCAACTTTCTGAAAAGTCTTTGACAGGGATATCAAGGGAACATGGGTACATAATAAAGAAAGCAGAGAATAAGATCCCACTGCCAACCTCAATTATCAGTGTAAAAGGGAACCACACATAAAAGGGGTCTCAAGGTCACAATCCGTCTTGGACAACTCATGCCCCACTGCCTCCTGTGCAATATGGATTGGGCCAGGGTATGCTATTCCATAGCTCAATCTCACACTCAGCCCTCACTCAACCTACATGTTGATGAGTGAATCAATGGTGCCACACACTTGTAGTGGATGGTGGATGCTCAGTGGAAAACCAATAGGTACGATTCAAAGGGAAGAGAATCCACGGCACTCCTTATGCAGTGATCAAAGAAAAAAGTTCTCTTTATTGTCCAGATAATTACATTCAAGGTCAACTCTCCATTTCAATGAATGCAATGTAATAAGAAATGAAGAGGCGATATTCCAAGGTACGACGTTTCGGCCAGGATAGGCCTTCATCAGGGACCGATCCGTGGAGAAGAGCAGAGGTGCAGGAAAAGTTATGTCACTTGTTCATTAGATGAACAGGAAAGCATGTAAACAATCATGGTGCAGTGATAGAGGAAGTGCCTGTAGCACCCTCCAACCTACACAAGTATAAGCTTCAGTGCTCCTGCACATGTACAGGAGATGGTGCTGACACATACATCACTTACCACCTCCATTAATGTGTCCTGGAGTGCATGCTTCAGACAGGACAGAGGAAGCAGAGCATAAGTAACATACCTTATCATTTTAAGCTATATGCTTAATATAGTCTATGCTCAACCCTTTTAAAGGGACTGTCCAGACATATTCTCTTGCCTAGTCTGCCTCTGTATACTGGGCGGTCTGGTTTCCAAGGCAACTGTCCAACGGCAAGCAAATACAGTATCTTTCATCGGTCTTATTATTAGACGGCACAGGTACTATTAGTGCATTGGACAGTTCCTAAGCAATCCAACAGTTGCATCGCTCCATGTCCAGTATTGGGTCAGGCGGGCGAAATGCCTGGACAAATCCTTTTAATAACTAATTCCATGGTCACAGTAAATATTACCACTTTCTGCCACATGATGGCACTGGAACTATTAGTTTATGTACAGTGTACGCTATGAAATGAGAACATTATTAAACTCACCCTGTACTAACTCCATGACAATATAAATTGGATGCTTCTGTGTACAAACTCCAATTAGTTTGACAATGTTAGGATGACTATATTGCTTCAAAATTCTGTGAAAAAAGGCAAACGTGATAGAGATCAGATTAGAAAAAAAACTACAGCCATCAATGTCTGCGAAAATAAAAAAGCACACTGAAGGGGTCACACAAAGGTTGACATGTATGAACGGCGCCAGAAGTCTGATGTGTTTTCAGCCCGACATCAATCGCAGCCTCGTTCGCATTAGTGAAAAGCCTCCCGAACGCCATTATCAGGGGCATTACAGAGAGCAAGCGGCACTTTGTAATGCGCCTAATTTCGGGAGGCGTGCAGGAGGCGGGCGCACTTGAACCATACAAAGCTATAGATTTATAGCTTCAGTACGGCAATTCTAGACTTTCAAAGTGGTTTACCTGAGCCAGAATTGTCATGTTAGCGCTAGAATGCGCCTGATTTATGACCTGCTGTAGAGCGGGTTCATAAATCGGACGTATTCTATGCTATTATAATGCACATTTAAATGTTTAAATGCCAAATTTCATACATGTGGCCCAAAGTGTGTAAAACAATAATAAACATGAATAAAACTCAATGCACCAATTTGCACCAGTGTTTCACATTTTAGGTGCAAAAATTGAAATAAATATGTTACTCTCTATCCAAAAGAATGTGGACACCTGGCTGGACATATGTGCTTATTGGAATCAATTTCCAAATTCCATGGTTGTTAATAAGGATTTTGGTCACTTTTTTAGTTGATAAGAGTCTGCACTCTATTGACAATGTTTTCCACAAAATGTGGCAGCATGTCTGTGGGAGTTTTTACCCATTCAGCCAAAAAGGTATAAGTGATGCCTGACACTCACTCTATGGAAATGTAGGAAGTAGGCACTCTAATTTGTAAAGTTCTCCTTCAGATGGAGACGGTTCCTCTGCATGACTACCAGACATCTCCTCTCCTTTCTCTAGCCTACTCCTTTTTCAGCAGCATTCCCCTCTGACTCCTGATGGACTCCGATTACCTGCATACATTCTTAAGAGCTGGCTGACATCACTCTCTGAACCCCTTACCGCTTTGCTCATGATGGATGATCCTCCCATACATACACCTGTTTGAAAAAAGCATCACTTGCCGAAACATCAACATATTTTTTTTTGTCTACTTGCATGATCCAGCTGTTTAAAACTACTAATAAAAATATGCACATTGAGCATTATACTGGTGTGCCCTGGATTTTCCTATATTATGTACAGTAGGGTTTAGCCAACCCTTTTTCCACTTGAGCTCCCACTCAAGTGTGTGACTGTGTGTGACCTATGCTTCTAACTTCAACCTTTGTTTCAATTTATCCCCAAGGTGTTAAATGTTGAAGCATGCAACTATCTAAAATAACTTTTTATGCTGTAATACCCATATAGAGACATAGCCTAAATGCTACATATCAACCCCAAACTATTAACCCTACTCTACAAAATATTAGCCTAGGCACAGTGCATTGCTTAAGTATCCACCAAGCTCAGAATTGTCAATTCGACTTCCAGGCAGTGAAACATGATTCATCACTCCTAAAAACACATCTCACTTGCTCAAACTTCACACCAGTTATGCCAACTCCTGCCATTAAGCACTATGAATTTAGGCTTCTAATGCACAGTATTTGTGCTGATGTTACTTGATGAGGCAGTCTGCAATCTGTAGTTAGTAATGCTCATCTTTCTTTTCAGCCTCTATACTGGTGCCTTACCCTGTGCCAGTCACTGCCATGGTTATCCACTCACTGTGGAATACAATTTAAACAAATCACACTAACCAACAAAGCTCTCCACCATGCTGTGCTTACCACCCTACCCGGGTGTGAGGAAAATGGGCAGGGCAGCTATGATATTTTCATAAGGTCTGTTTGTAGCTGTCATGGAACTGTATGTTATGTAGAGTATTATGTGTATTCTGTATTGTCATTAAGCCATGCATGTATTGTATATACCAGATCTCCGTAGCGTGTAAGACCTCCACCCCCTCTGCAAATGGAATTTGTAGCCCTTGAAAAACAATCCCTGTTACTCTCTGTTTACATAACCCAGTGCTATATCTACTAAGCAGCATATTTATGGCAATTTCATGGCCTTTAGTATATACAGACTCCAATAGGACTTAACAAGAAAAAACAGGCGGATGTGCCCTCTGCTATCACCTCATACATTATGGCTCATGCAAAAGGCAGAGATGAGAAAGCTGCAGCGGTGTTTCAAAAAAGAAATATAACTGATCAGAGAGGTGTAGACTTTTGCAATGTACTTAAATCATATGAAAAATTGATGTCACAAGAACTGCGCATCTGGTGGGATGTCACAACCCTGCGCAATTATTTGAAACATAATATGATACCCAGAGGACTTAGAATAAAGAAGATACCCACTACCATCTACTCTGAGGACTTTGTTCAGAAATGGAATCAGATATTAAGCAAATGCTCCACACAACTAATGGAACTTATCACGCAGCATGAAGATAACAAGTTGGAGGAAATCTCCAAAGACATGAAAGAGATGGAGTTGGATATTCAAAATTTTAAAGAGCTACCCACATTCGAACAAGATCTACAGAAAGTCCGTGATAACATAGCTAAAATGGAAGAAACAATCATGACAATTAAGAAGCATAAATTTGATCGGGACATCAATGACTATGAGAAAGATCAGGTATATGAATGGGGTAGAAGAGTGTCCGATACTCCGCACTCCATATTAAAATCTAGATGGAGGAGAAATAGCTGGCGTAAAAACACCAATAGGAAGAGAGTAAGCTTTAGTTGCCTAGATTCGGTGTCTCATGGGGAAGATGAAGATGAACATGAATCAGATGAATCAGTTGCGTCTACTAGCAGTGCCCCACAAAATCTTTCCTACTATAAGCAATCCAAAAACCGCACTAAATCTGCAAAAAACGGACAAGGAGAGGTGGAAGACGGTACAAAAGACAGAGACAAAGAGAAAAGACAGACCAGGAAGAACAAATAATCACCAATTCTGATAGTAATGTGAATGTTCTCAACTTATCAGTATGTGAACTTACCCCAGAAGAGGAAAAATTATTAGTCTTAGGTCTTAATTTCGGTCTCGAAGAAAATTTTGATCTTTTTTCAACTTTAAAGGACATTAATCGTTTTGTCCGTACACTTACCTTACGCCGTCATTTTTGGAACTCAGTAGAAATCAATCAGGAAGTATTAGGGGAATCGACATTGGTAAACAAATACAGTAACCTTACATTTGAGAGCAATTATCCCTATTGTGTCTAAAGATTTAGCTCAAGATTCAGGTATAACAGACAAAATTGACACATCTTTTGTCAGGGAAATCAATATTGCCAATAGGGACTTCTATCCCATTAACTCAAGAATTCCTAGCATGGATCGCTTCCAATTTCTTGTGGAACGCGACCTTAGAAACATTACTAACTCTGTTCCCTCTGCGTCAAGTCACCTTAATCTTAACAACTTGCAGCGCAAGGCGCTGTTTAATTTACAGAATAACAAAGAAATTGTTATTAGGATGGCAGACAAAGGGGGAACAGTAGTTGTTATGAATCGGAGAGATTATGATGCCTCCATGACTAATATGCTTAAGGACTCCTCCACCTATCTCAAATTGGAAAGGGATCCTGCCACTGATTACCAAGTCAAAGTTCGTCACTTACTTGAAGAAGGGGTCTCCTTGGGGGTCCTAAGCCAGAGACAGTCGGAGCTCATGTTTGTTGAACATCCCATATTACCCATATTGTATGGTTTACCTAAGATTCATAAAAACAAGGAGTGTCCTCCTATGCGTCCGATTGTCTCTGGTATTGGGTCCCTCTCGGAGCGCCTTTCACAATGGCTAGATTCATATCTTCAACCTCTAGTACAACGGGTTCCGGGGTACTTGAGAGACACAAAAGATGTCCTCATTCATTTACAGCAGAAAGTGTGGTCAGAGAATATGCATTGGGTAACATGTGACATTGAATCACTTTACACCAGTATACCTCATAAAGTGGCCTTATTAGCATTACAATATCATTTAGAAACTCACAGTACTTACACCAGTGATTTAATACAATTCATCCTAATGGTAACTGATTTTCTCATGCATGATAACTACTTTGCTTACAATAACAACATTTATCTCCAGGCAAAAGGTGTGTCAATGGGTGCTAAGCACTCTCCCTCCCTAGCCAACCTTACGGTTTCATGGTGAGAAATTCAGTATGTTTTCACTGAATCCAACCCCTTTGTTTCGGGCATTGAGTGGTACGGCAGGTACATCGACGATCTCCTCCTTATATGGAGGGGCGATGTACCTGCCGTGCATACGCTCATTCAATTTTTCAACAACAATCCATTTAATCTGCATTTTACCTATACGGTACAGGATACCACCACAATATTTTTAGATTTGGAACTTACAGGTGTCCAACAGCAACCGGTGGTGACCAAAACTTACCGCAAGACAACTAGCGGGAACACAATACTACACTTTAACAGTTTTCATACGACACATACAAAAAAAGCAATACCGGTTGGTGAATATGTTAGGGCAAAACGTAATTGTAGTCTCACCACGGATTTTTCAATGGAAAAGAATAACATTAACAGGAGACTTAGATTGAGGGGATACCCTGAATGGACACTAAATAGAGCTTCGGGTATTGTTGCCTCCCGAGAATTTTGCAATTCAGATTCCTCTCGCACATTTAGCATCAAGTCCTACATGAACTGTAACTCCCACCATGTAGTCTACATTATAACCTGTACGCTATGTAATTTGATTTATGTGGGTAGTACTATCAGACGACTCAAGACACGCTTTTTAGAGCATTTAAATGATATCTCTAACATCAATAGACGCAATAAATCTAGTGTAGCACAACATTTCATTGAGGTACATAGGTCTGAGACAACTGGGTTACAGGTGGTTGCCATAGAAAATATACGTAAACCAGTACGGGGGGGAGATTGGGAATATCTATTAAGAGATAAGGAGGCCTTTTGGATTTTGGCTCTGAACAGTATTTTCCCTAAGGCCTCGTTCACACGGCTTATTTCAGAACGTAATTACAACGGATTTCCGATGTAAATACGTTCTGAAATCAGTTTAAAATCAGTTGCAAATACGTGCCACTAAGTGTGGCACGTATTTGTAACCGATTTCCCGACGGATTCCCCATCTACAATCATTGTAGGTGGTGAACCGTCCGGAAATAATTGACATGTGAATTGTTTTTCCGTCCGGATTGCCGTCGTCAATCCGCGGCGGCAATCCGGAACGGAACTATGCGTCGTGTGAAGGACGAGCCGTATTTTCTATTGAAATCAATAGAAAATAGGCTGTGACTTATTTCGGACGGATTTGCCGACAGATTGACGATCGTCAATCCGTCGGCAAATACGCGGCGAAATAAGCCTTGTGAACGAGGCCTAAAGGGTTGAATATACGCAGGGACATTGTTTCATTTCTAAACAGCGCAGATTAATCTTTGTAACATTTTTAGTCCATTGCTAGGTACTGTCTTCATATAGATGTGTTAGAATTACATTTCTACTATTTTTTGTATGTCATATATTTAACACTTATATTGTCCATCTATAATGTTACAACACACCTGTTATATTGTATTCATATGTAGGAATTGCGCTCTTGGGTTGTTCTTCCAACTAGTTGTTGGCCCTAACTATAGTCTTTCTTCTTACATGTAGGCTCCGCGCGTCTCCATAGCAACGTATTATGTTTACCTTGGATTTGTCGCTTTGTCATTTCCGATGCCTGGAGCGCAGAGCTATTATTCTGCGCTCCCGGTTTCCAGTTATGTTCCAATCCACGTACCTGTCTGGGCAGTCACGTCATTTCCGGGATTTGGAACGCATTTGGAATTCCAGTTTCCTTGGTTATGTGTCACTTCCGGATTTTGGAACGCAGGCTTACTTGCTTGTATTTCCGGTGGTGACCAGCGTTGCTGTATGGAGAGGCGCGCGCCTTTGGGTAAGTGTTACCAGGTGCAAATTGTTTTATCATTATTTTTGTATATTAGGTTTTTAGCACATTCTATAAGAGGGCAGCTACAACATTAAGTTGTAGCTTAGACTAAGGGCACACAAGCCCGAAACGCGTCAGCCAGTCACCCCTCTGATCGTTTGTCTTAGCACACTCTGTTGGTTTTGGCTACGTTGTGGCTCTTTTATCCTGCATTCTTCAATAAATTTGGATTTTATGCTCAATTTGGCTGGTGCTCATCCATCTTTGCTTCTTGGGACTGCACATGGATTGCGGGCCATGACCGCAGATTGGAGCACGGCCCTGCCACAGGTCTATAGACCAAGAATACAGAGGTGAGCTGCCTTTCTTCCGTTTTTTGTGGATGTGCCCTCTGACCTGTCCCGAGCCATAAACGCAGGTCATAGAGGGGTCAAAGTTCAATTGCCTGTCAACACTGAAGCACAGCCTGTGAATGTCATCTAGTGGGCAAATTGAGCAACAATCCTCATTAAGGATAAGGGGTCCGCCCCCCTCATCATATCCCCAGCCAGTCAGGTACAGCCTAATTATCATAATTAGCTGATGGGAGGTTTGGAAATATGAGATGGTGAGTTGGGCCTTTAAGATACATTGTCCAGGCTCAGGTCTTTGTACATAGTTTGGGGTTAAATTTCTGATTGAGCTGTGTTCCATTTCCTCCATGCCCCAGGACTTGAAAACCTACCATTGTAAGTGTTAGGAATTTTCTGTTTCCACCCTTTTATTTTAATTACTGATGCACATATGTCATATTCATTATTGTCTTTTTTATGTAAGCACTGTTCCTTTCTCGTAGTAAATATTAAAATTAATAAGCTTAGTTCTTGTTGCTGTACGAATCCATGACCTTGAAGAAGTGTTTTTAACCCTGTAACTGCTGGAGACCAGTAAGGTAACCCTGTAAGCATTGGTAAGTGTATTTTTGGATCAGAGCCCTTGCCCCTGATTTCCTTTTCCTTTTTGATTATTGAAGGAAGGTGGTGGCAGTGGATATATTTTTTGGGTGCTGGAACTGTCTTGGGGTGTGATATATGCTCGATTTGCCACCTGAGAGGTGAGTGCAAATAAAACCGAGTAGAAATAAATCAACTCCATTACAGTGGCCCTCACGTCATTTGCTGGTAAGTGTGTACGTGACACCGGGTTCTAGGTTCAGGTAATAATTTATGATTAACTTTCTCCATAATCTGAACCTTCCACTCTTGCCTTCTCTGGAATGTGTTACCCTGTACATTCTGAATAATTTCCAACACTCAAAATATTGATACTATGCAAAACATGATTTTGTTTGTGCATTTATTCTCTGCATTGTAAAGTGCTGTGGAATATATTGGTGCAATATAAATAAAAATTGCTATTTCCTTATAATGCAACATCAGGTTATTTTTAAGTGCATTGCGCTGTAGCACACGGCGCCCTTGCTCTGTGAGTTTGCCACTTCCTATCTAAGCTGTTATCACTCATACATACTTCTCTTTCCCAATAACAGTAATTAGAGTTAGCCATGACAGATCAGAAATTTCACAAAATGTTACAACTGACATCCTTTGACAATGGGAGACTGGATTAGACAAGAGTTCTGCTGTGCCTTTGATGACTAAGCCCCATATACATAGAGAGGGAGCTAAAAACTACATGACCCTCATGAGATTTAAACCTAGAACTATAGAAAAAAGACAAAAAACAAAACAGCGCAACTAAACAAATGGGACTTCAAACTGGAAAATCCGTTGAAAGTGTAGTTGTTTTAGTCTTTTTCGATGGAAGTGTTATAACTCTCTGCTGAACCGCTATTGCTACCATTCAGTCTAAATTTTGTACTCTGTATTTTTGTACTGATACAGTTAAAAAAAACAGGTATAGCTTGTATGCTGTTTTGACATTTCTGCTCTCCATAGATCACAGATTAGAAGAGAACATTGACTCCAGCCAAATTGCAAAATATATTGTTGTATTAAGACTTGTATAGATGAAACAAATATAAAATAAAAATGTCATGCTTCAAATTTACCATTTCCTAGTACAAAGAATATCTGGATTGAGCAAGGGGCTCTGTATCAAATATTAAATATTATTTTAAAGTGTGTCCTATTTTCTGCGTGGTATTAAACTGAATTTCAGACCAAGAAAACAGGCAGTTGATGAAACTTTATTTCCTGTTTATCATTTCTATTGCTATGATACGCTGCTTTTATTGGATCCAATGTTTCAACATAATGTAAACGCCTAAAGAATGCCTTTTAAATCTGCACATATTTGTAGTTGTTTGTGCTCCAGAGCCGCCTATGCTACTGTAAGAAAGGACAGGATTTCGCAACTACATGAATAGATAGCTATTTTGCAGGCCTCGGGTGCTTTCGGACATCGCAGTTTTGGTGCAGTTTAACTGCGCTTCAATTAGGTGCCTTTATTACCAGCAAGCTTCTTTCACTTTTCTAAACTGTTTGGAAAGTGAGTAAGCAATCTGTGTGTCTGTAATCCACAAGACTTCACACACAGTCATTGATTACTTACTGGAAACACATTTCTGAACAATTTAGACAACTGAAAGAAGCTTGCTGGTAATAAAGGCAGTTTAATTGGAGCGTAGTTATAACTGCACCAAAACTGCGCTGTGTGAAAGCACCCTTAGGGGAAACTTTAATACTCTCTCACATTTGTCCCATACCTGTGCTACTAGGCATGGTCATTAAAAGCTTGGGACCCACATTTTAAGACTAACTTGGAAACAACTATGCAGCTACAATTTTGCAAAGCCCGCCAAAGTAGTCATACCAGCCAACAATCCTGTTTTTCTAAAGGACTGTCCCACAAACCAAATAGCAGAAAGGTTAATTTTAGGTGTGTTCTTTTTTTTTTACATCATGGACCAGGCCTATTTTGACTCTTCGGTTAACATTATTTTTTTTGTTTTGCATAGCTGAAATCTAGAAGCCATAACATTTGTTTTGTTTTTTTACTTTTAGGGAATGTTCACAAAGTGTATTGCGGCGCGCATTGTATGCTTCTAAGGTGCGGCGGGGAGGGCAAAATACGACCTGCAATTACGCCGTCTGAACATACCCTTAAAGTGGCACGGTGGTCTTCGGGTTTGTATGTTTGAGGACAAGTTTCTTTTAAGGGTTTCATTTAAGGCACCACATAATGTATTGGGAAACCCCCAAAAATTATTTATGGAGCATTATGGGAGAAATACACAAATGTGCCTTAGTTTTAACGAAATTCGCCACGCAGTATAAATGACACTTTATTCTGTAAATATGTACAATTTCAGCTATAACACATTGATAAAAATGTTTTACTACCGCTAAAGAAATAACTTTTTTTTATTATTTGCTCTGCATCACAATTTTCTAATAACTTTTCTATTTTTCCAAACTACGGAGCTGCATGAGAGCTTGTTTTTTTGTGGGCTTATGTCTAGTTTTTATTACTGGTAACATTCTGGGGTACATCTGATTTTTTTGATCACTTTTTTTTTCCATTTTTTTCTTGAAGCGTTCTGTAATATTTTTTTCAAGTGCTTATTTTGTGAAATAAATAATGTAAACATTTATTAGATGAGACGTTTACAGATGTGGTGAAACCAATTATGTTTACTGTTTTTGTTGTTTTTCTTTTTTTAGATGAAAAAAGGGAAACTTTGAACTTTTCGTATTTTTTTAACGTATTTTTAGACTTTTATTTTTTTGATTATTTTATTAAACCGGTTGGTCACTCTGAAATTTAGTCAAGTGGGTACGAGGGGGATGATCAATGGAGAACGAGGGCACAACCCTCCCATACAACCGTCTAGATGCTATGGTCATACTGACCATAGCATTTAAATAGTCAAATAGGCATTATTGGAGTTATCGCCAGTCCCAGCCACTGAGTTATCTCTGGGTCTAACACACTGACTTCCTGACATTATAACATTAATTTCTGTCAAAGTCGTTTTTTTTTTCTAATTTGATTTCACAATTCTGGGCAAATCCAGATTTTAACGTTTGAAGGGGAGAATTAATCACATGAAATCAATTACCTTATATACTCGAGTATAAGCCGAGTTTTCGAGCATAAAAAATGTGCTGAAAAAGCCGCCCTCAGCTTATACTCGAGTCACTGTCGGCGCTTGGGCGCCAGCAGGGATACTTCAGCTTTCTGTGATTCCCCTGGGAGTTAACCCACAGGGTTTGGGCACTGCCATGGCCCGGGCACTGTTGGCGATCTCTTCAGCTGCATGCAACTCCACAATAGAACCCCAGGAGGCCGCAGCAGACTTGCAGCCTTCCAGATTATCCAGCATAGTTTCATAGTTTGTAAGGCCGAACAAAGACGAGACGTCCATCCAGTTCAGCCTGTTGTGCTAAGGTGTTGATCCAGAGGAAGGCAAAAAACCCCAATGAGGTAGAAGCCAATTGTCCTCATTTTAGGAAAAAATTCCTTCCCGACTCCAATCTGGCAATCAGAAAAATCCCTCTATCAATGACCCCTCTCCAGAATCCTAGTCCCTATAACTTGTTATATTATTATGCTCCAGAAATGCATCCAAACCCTTTTTGAACTCTGTTAGTGAATTCACCATGACAAGTTCCTCTGGCAGAGAGTTCCATCTGGCAGCGTGAGTGTCATCACGCTGCCTGCGCGGCCTAATGACATCGCGCTGCATGTGCCAGAGGACGGAGAGCCTTGGAGTGGCTGCCTATATCTGTCTATGGTGGACCTATACCTGCCTATAACCGCCTGTGGGGCAACATATACCTGACTATAACTGCCTATGGGGGGACATATACCTGCCTATAACTGCCTATATCTGCTTATGGGGGACGTGAAACTGCCTATACCTGCCTATGGGGGACATTAAACTGCCTATACCTGCTTATGAACTTTTATTGGTATCCATTTTTATTTTTGAAATTTACCAGTAGCAGCTGCATTTTCCACCCTAGGCTTATAATCGAATCAAGACGTTTTCCCAGTTTTTTGTGGCAAAAGTAGGTGCCTCAGCTTATATTCGGGTTGGCTTATACTCGAGTATATACGGTACTTAGTTGGGAGTAAAATATTGGACAGTATATGGATACTGACTATCATAATTACAGTGAAGGAAATAATTATTTGATCTCTTGCTGAATATGTAAGTTGTGGCCACTGACAAAGACATGAAGAGTCTATAATTTTAAGGGTAGGTACATTTTAACATTGAGAGACAGAATATGGAAAATAAAATCCAGAAAATCACATTGTATAAATAATATACATTTATTTGCATTTTGCTGAGAGAAATAAGTATTTTATCTCTGTGGCAAACAAGACTTAAATACTGGGTGGCGAAACCTTTGTTGGCAAGCACAGCAGTCAGACGTTCCACAGAGAAAAGGAAAGACACAGCCACATAGTAGACTATGAAAATCCAGTTAACAGGTGGCTAGCTTTAAGTATTACATACTTTGAGCACCCACTGTAGTATCATAAATCAATTTAATTTGCAAATTTCCTTAAAAACCACTTTAAAATACAATTCCTGATGGATCCATATTCCAGTTCAAATGTGTCCTTTATGTCAGTAACCTAAATTGATTTGCCATTGACTTAATCTGACTCTAATTCTGAGTAGATTATTCTGACTAAGTATTAAGAATTTCAGCATTACACTGTACCCAAGAATAACTGAAAGAATCCAACATGGCAAATCAACTTTTCAACAGATATCTGCCTTTGGGCAGCATCTGTCATGTTTATTCATGAAGGGAAGATCTCTCCTTAAGGAGAGCACCAAACGAACGGCTTGTAGAGTTTTTGTTTTGCCTTTTCGCCCTCTACTTAGCATCTGCATATCACAAGGCATTATGGGAAAGGGGCTGAGAAGCCCACAGCGCCCTCTGTTGGTTGTAACAAATCCTCAATTTGCTTTTGACCCACCGAGTCTTGAGAAAGCAAAAAGGATTTTTTAGCCAAGCCAGTATCTCTCATCTACAGACAACGCTGTTTCGGGATTTTTGTCCCTCTACTCTGCACTGAAGAGGGACTAAAATCCCGAAACAGTGTTGTCTGTAGATGAGAGATACTGGCTTGGCTAAAAAATCCTTTTTGCTTTCTCAAGACTCGGTGGGTCAAAGGAAATTGAGGATTTGTTACAACCAACAGAGGGCGCTGTGGGCTTCTCAGCCCCTTTCCCATAATGCCTTGTATTATGTTTTATTCAAGTTCACTTCCTAAAAAACTTTTTTTTTGTAAAACACATAATAATAAAAACACTTTTTTTTATATCTGAAGAATATATAAGCCATTTTTCAAAAACTAGTGCTTCAACATATAAAAATAAACATCTAATATTGCATTAGTTCCTCTCTACATAGCACGCTGCCAACAGCTACATGCTGTGTGTTTTGGTTCCGTATTTCTTCTCACTTAGTTAAACATTAACTCCGTCTGCAAAGGGAGAAGATATTAGATGACAAAGACTGGTAGATGTTTGACATTTTCCAGTAGTACCAATGTGCAGACCTAGACCTGACAGCCTGCTCAAGCGTAGATAGCACAGGTGAAAAATTCATCAATACTAAGGTGTTCACTGATTGCAATTTGATCTGCAATCTCAGGACCTAATGACTCTACATGCTGTTACTGTGTCAGATCAATGAGTGGTGCCTGGATGTGTCAGTTAGGCTATAGCAATTAATAGATGTGGAGCAAGAAGAAGGAACACTCTGCCCTGAACACAGCTTTGTATCTATAACAGAAAATCTAATTACATTCTATACAGTTAGAAAGACACAGATCAGTGTCCTCACCTGGCTTCCGACAGAAACTTGTCCTTTAAGTCTGGTGGCAAAGTTTCTCTGCAAGTCTTAACAGCAACTGGTGTGTTGTCATGAAGAAGACGTCCACTGAACACCTCACCAAAATTACCCTGTGTGAAGAATAATATTCAGAAATAACAATGTAAGAATCTTCTATGGTCAATTGATTAAAACATTTCCAGGAGGATACAAGAGGAAAAGTGCATGGTTCTGAAAAAAATTAGTCCAGAACGATTACTTCATGGGGAAGGCAAGTAATTACTCAGATAGACATGTCAGTAGTGATGACATGCTCTTTTTAAAGGACAAAGTGGGCTTAGACATTTACTTACAATGTCATTGAAGGTGTGCTTACATTCAGAGAAGGTTAATCAAAGTTGCCATAATCAATTATATATACTGAATACCTTCACAACTAATGCTAGAAAAAAATGCACACGCTAAGAGAAAATGTGCTTGACTTTTTTATGGTAAACTTACTAGGTTAATAAACCTTATTAACCTACAGCATTTCAGATTTCTTGTATAGTTTGTACAATAAGGGCGTGTTCCCACTGCACAGGACAAATACCGTCCGGTTTGCTGGCCGGTGCATGTCCTGTTTTGCGGCCGTCCCCACGGCCGCGGGGGGGACAGCTTTTCTCCGCGATGAACGGATTAAAGCCCTCCCCCTTCACATTGAGATGCACATCTTCCGTCGGGAAACCGGACGGAAGATTGTGCTTCTACAATGTTTTCTGAGCGGACCGCCGGCGACAAAACCGTCCGACGGCAAAACCTGTTCAGTGGGGACTGCTGCACAGGTTTTGCATAGAGCACAATTGTGCTCATTTTCGGCCGGTTTTTCAGGCGGTCTGAAAGACCGCAAACCGGCTGAAAAACCGGCCGAAAACCCTTGCCGCGGGGACATGCCCTTAGAGTCATCCATGATTTAAATGAAAATGTTATGTTAGGCCCCATTCACATCAATCTCTGTTTAATGTACAGTATACTCTAAATGGATATGTTCTTTAAAGGCTAAAAACGGATACAAATATTGCCTCTGTCTCCATTTTTTCAATGTGTATGTTAACCAATTTGTGACTGGATCATTTACCCTTCCTCTCCTCCTGGCTAGTGGACTAATTTTGTCACCTTTTTTCTAATACATAAAGCATTATTTTTATGTACTTTTTACGCTAGATTTTTTACCTGCTAACTGCCCGTAGAATTAGGGGCCGTTCACACGGCTTATTTCGGCGCGGATTTGCGCCGTACTGCGCGCCGGATTTGCACTGCAGTACGGCGCCAATCCGTCGCAGTAATTACGGTAATCCACAGTTCTCATAGAGAACAGTGGATTCCGTCGCTCCTTCCCGCTCGGCGAATCCGCCGGGCGGGGAGCAAGTGACACGCACATTATCCAGGCGCAATACGCGCTGTGAATAATGGAAGTCTATGGGGACGGCGGGCCGCGCCCCCGCACCGGCCCTTATTCAAGCCGGAATTGCGAGCGCACTCCGGCTCGCAATTCCGTCTTGAATAAGCCGTGTGAACACGGCCTTAAAGTCAATGGACAGCTGGCAAGCAGCTAAACATAGGAGCAAACATTTGCACCTTTTGTTGTCTGTTTTCATCAGGTAAAAGCATGTACTTTGGAATATAGGAGGAGTCTCTGTGAGTGTGTCTGTGGATGAGAAGGGGGTTCTCTTTATATATATATATATATATATATATATATATATATATAATAATATATATATATATATATATATATATATATATTATATATATATATATATATATATATATATAAAAAGTAGAAATTCTTCCAGTAGATGAGGGTATTGGTACAATACTCTATAAAACCTAGGAGTGCAGTTCTACCCAATATCCAAAAATATAAAATTATATCATATAAAATTAATATCAAATTATATCATATAAAGTTAATTTTACATAAAATAATATAAGTTAATGAAACCGATACAGCATCTGCCATAAACCCTGTTCTCAATCAGATATTTACGGAGTTTTCGCAGTATTATCAGTGATTACAAACACATCACAGCAGGCTAGAAATAAAATAAAAGCCATTAGAATAGCATGCCAGTGAGTAGAAACTATGGTAGTGATCTTGCTTGGCGCACCTATCGCGTGCCGGCTATTGCCGTATGTAAAATAAAGGCTGATCCACTGACCTACATTTTGATGAATGAAATCTAACATACAATATAAAAGTATAAGAAGAAGTATTTTGTAAGATTTTATTTAGAAAAGAACTAAAAATATAAAAATCAGAACTAAATTTTATTAAGATAATTACTTTTTCATTAGAATGAATTTTTTAATTATTTTTAGATTATTTAGTTTTATGTAGTTTAATAACTAACATAAATTAGTTTTTAGTACTTTAGTGTTGTTATTTAGGCAAGATTTTATTTTATTGGCAATCAGAGTTTGTGTAGCATGGCGTCACACTTATAATGCGCCGCATTTATTAACGCTAGTTCGACACTTTCATACATACTGTCGCATTCTACACTCATCTAAAGGGCTGTAAAACTTGCATGTCAGCACCAGATTTCATATATGTCGCCTATAGTCTTTACACTGTTAGAATTATATGGCAGAGTATCATATGGCCGCTCTTAGTTTTGCTGAATGACTATAAAGACTCAAAGAGGAGTAAAGTTTCTCCTTCAAAAAAGCACCATAAAGGTAGAGGCGTATTTATAGGCCATGCAATGCTCCCTGGAAAAATACAATATGCCACCAAGATCTAGGTAAGAGAGCCAAGTCTCTAGTGTCACCTATTGGAAGTAGTATCCCTTGGAGTCACATTTGACCAACTAAAGAGCTTTGAAGTATAACTAGAGAATTTAAGCAAAAACTAGTCTACTAGTCTTCTTTCGAATTGATTTCCTGTGCAATCCATTGTATGGGCTACGGAAAAAAAGCAAAAACTGAATACAGTTTTTGCGCAAAACATGACAAAAAAACGCGGTCGTGCATCAGACAAAAAGCCATTGGATTTCTAATGGTTTTTGTTCTATACTATGTGGGCCTAATAGTTATACAATGCTCCATTGGAAAATACAATATGAAAATAACAGGACTAGGGATTGTAAGACACGAAAGTAAATTCCCATTGAGGAAGGATCTGCTATCTGCACTGTTCCACCTAGTTTTACTTCCGGAACAGTATTTATCTTAGATACATACAGCAATTTTGTTCTTCTTCTCAATTGCCACTTTTAGAAAAATTATTCCCTTCGTACTGAGTCTGAACAGAAATAACATATTGCAATGTAATGAATACGTGCCACTATCTGACATATAACTGATGTTGTCAATAGAATCAATTTAAAATAACATGTCTGAGACAAACTAGATGCCGTTTCCTCTAGTTGGATAAATAAGATGCAAAGTGGATGCTTTCAGTACATAAACTTTCTAAATGGGGACCACACATCTTAAACAGCTGTCAGTCAAATGCTTGTTCAATAACTATCTCTATTATCATCCCCATACACATGCACACTTAAAGGGGTTGTCTCACTACATTGATTCATCTTACCTCAGTCCTGTTTTCTTGGTTTCATTTTGAATTCAGTGTTTACTGGCTTCCACTAGGCTGCAGTAGAAGCCAGGTCTGTAGCTATAGCAACCAGTTCTGGCAGCTTATAAGGAAAGAGTAAACAAGTCTGTAGCTATAGCGACCCGAGGAGCTGATGCAGCCCATACAAGAGGGGATATCTAGGAATAGGTAGAACACTGCTAATGGACATATATTGCAAAGTGACTTGTTTTTGCAAGCTCTTTAACGTAAAAAGCAATCCTTGTAGTGCGACAACCCCTTTAAGGGCGCATGTATGGAAACCGTCTAGGTGTAGGGGACTTTTTTTTATTGCACATAGCAAACCGAGTTCCCCTATTTTTTCAGAGCACTATATGAAATGAAAGAGGTGCTGGTTTATTTGGGCAACAAAGAAAGTCTTAGACCTGGACAGTTTTCATACATGAGGCCCTTAGTTCGGCCGAGCATGCATGTGTTCTCAATGGATACAGGGGAACAAGCCTCTGCCTGACTCCTCAAAAAATTTGATTCCTATGAACTAGGCAGGTTTGGCCAGCTTTGCTCTTATGTTTATGGACACTTTTAAGAATATTATATGTCTTGGCACCAGTGGGTAGATGTGCTTCTTAGATAATTAGTTCTACAGTGGAATCAGTAATAAGATTTACACTTGATAAACTTTTTGATATAACACATTTAATTGAATTCTGTTGTTTTAATTAAGCTTTTGTTTATTTTTTTTTTTTGCTTTTTCCCGGCACAGTGTTATTATCAGCTGCCATTGATATGATGTATTTTAATGAGTTGGAATCAAATTAAAAAGCTTAGTGTTACACACCCGTCCAATCCTTTCTCCTAAGATAACTTCTTCATGCTCCAGCACCCATTTATCCTGTTTTGGAAGAAAATAAGAGTAAATATTATTATTTTCTAACTCCAGCTGAGGATCCATCTCTGGATTTTACAATCTTATTCTGGTCTGGTTGTTCTGTGTTTTTAATTCCCTGGCATTCTACAGGCAGTTGTAAATTATCATTTCAATTTCCCGTTGCAACATTTTATGTATTGAAGAGATAGAAAACAATACAATTAGAACCAAAGCACATTTTATCATTGTGATTCTTAAGGACTATAATCAGCAACCGATGGATCGTGACTCATCATGATGGCTGATCATGCAGTATTTCTTATGAATGACTAAAGTAAACCAAAAGATAATGGACTAAACAGAATTAAATCGATATATAAAGTATATTTCCTAAATGATAGGTCATATTTTGGGGCATGAAATATTGACCTATATTCCTGCTCACAAAGATACCCAGCATTATTTGCTTTCATGGCTTATCCTCTCTGTAGACACATATTTTATACAGGGTTTAGGAGTGACGCCAATACTTTAATACTGATACCCACACTGCTAATCCCCATGTAAGTAAGAAAAGTGAGTTGACAGGATGTAGTAGGGCTTAGATTACCGTTTAGCAAAAATGACCAAATCCTGCTGATGCTTTACATAGGACTATGGTTAAACTACATGATAATCTTAAAGTGATATAAATCATATGCTGTAAATTTATATTGGTGGGGGAATCACTTCAAGGCCCCCCCTTATTATAAGAATGAGTGTTGGTAAAAATTCTACACCACAGTCTAAGGAGTTAACAGGGTTTTCTTATCAGACTGTTTCATTGAGCTTGCTCTTCTCCCTTTGCTTCAGGCTCTCACTTTCTATTCAGGTTGTGGGTGGTTCTACAGCAGTTATTGGTATATCAGCTCTGCTATTCCTAGCTGAAACTGTTAAAGGGACATCAGTAATGAAGGGGTTTTAACAGCAGGACAGAAGGCTACAGAGCTCTAAAGGGTTAAAGTTTAAGAGCAGGCAGTGACGTCACCAGCCTAACCAGGGTTCTTAAAGCATAGAGAAGTGGTTGGAAACCTAGGGAACCTTGTGTAAACAAGCAGTAGGTAATAACTACTCTAACTCTAAAATGAAGCAACATAAAAACAGCAATGTATTTAGTAATAGTCTCTATTTACCTTTGCCTGCATGTTTAAATCAGTGATTACTGTAATTGTGGGCCGTACAATTGCAGCACAATTACGGCCCAAAGTACGACCCGCAATTACACTGTGTGAAAATACCCTAAGGAAACAGGTGAATTATTCCTTCAGTTTAGTTTTCTTCTGATTCATCATAGCGGTGTGCGAATTATTTTTAAAAAGTAAGTGAACCCTCTGGAATTACCTGGATTTTTGTAATGAGTACTAATAAAATAGTGTCTTATTTCAATCAGTCATAGTTATAGAGAAACACAATACAATTTTCCTGGGAGAAAAAGTGAACAATTTAATAAATTCTACAGTCCTCTTTAACAGTGATCACCTCCACCAAATGTTTTCTGTAGCTGCAAATAAGATTTCCACATTTAGGGAATTTTAAACAATTCCTTCCAGTGTGTTCCAGTTCAACAATATTTCTACACAATACTATTTTTGAAGGAAAAATAATACTGAAACCATCACCAAAAAATCATAGCTCTGTCTAGCCGGCAGGAGGCTGGAGAAGAGCGATGCTGCGGGGGCCGGTGGCGGAGTTCAAAGGGTTAAACCCAGCCACAGCTTCGCTCTTCTCCAGCATCCAGCTGAGTATATTCGGACTATAAGACGCACCTCTGTTTTCCCCACAAATTTGGGGGGGAAAAGTGTGTCTCATAGTCCGAAAAATACGGTACATTGCTGTTCTGATTTTTCTACCTGTTAGAGCTACAGCAGTTCTTATCTCCTGCTTGTGTACACAAGCTTCCTTAGCTTTTTGACCATCTCCCTCTGCTCTCATTGATCACTACCTGCTGTGTTATCTCCAGCACAGGAGCTTGTTTATGTTACGGACAAACTTTAACCTTTTAGAGCACTGTTCCCTTTGGTCCTTCTGTATAAACCCTTCTATTAGCAATGGCCCAGCTAGGAATACATGAGCTGATGTACCAGTATTTGCTGTAGAACTGCTCACAGCCTAACCAGGAAGTGGGAGCCTGAAGTTATTTGTGAAGAGCCCCATTGTGAAATGACATGGTGAGAGAACTCAATTAGCTCTATCAAGATGCTGTGGCATGAACTGAAGATGGCTGTGCATCCCAGAAATGTTGACAAACTGAAACATATTAAGAAAATATTTTTTTCCACTGGACAATCTCTTTACGTCTATGTTCACACGGCTTAAATTGGGGCGCATTTTGCCGCGTATTTCGTGGCGTACTGCGCTCTAATACGAGCGAAATGCGCCCCAGTCATTACAGTAATCTACAATTCTCATAGAGAACTATGGATTACGATCGTATTGTACACGCAGGGAGATAAATGACATGTCAATTATTCTCGGCGCTTACGCTCCGCGAGTAATGCATGTCTATGCGGCCGGCGGACTGCCAGCCCCCCCCGCTCCGCAGGACTACACGGGAGCTCCCGAACACCGGCGTAATTGCGGGGCGTATTGTACGCCCGCAATTACTTCATGTGAAGATAGCCTAAAGAAAAAGGTAAGGAGGTTTTCATAACAGCTCCTTATCTGTTGCTCATTGTCTGAAGAGCATGTAATAACTGTAGCTTGTAATGTCTAAAAATAAATAAAAATTGCGTTCTGAGGATTTTTATCAGAGCAATATAAAATGTATGCAAATCTGTATTAAAATCTTCATATTCTGCTTCCAAAACTCTACATTTGAATTGCTTCTACTCAAGAGAGCAATTTCCTGTACACTGCCAAGGCCAAGGGCATGGAAAAGATCAGGAGGTTGAATTATTAATGTAATGCATATAAAAATATATTAACAAATCATTTAATAGCCCTGAATAGCATAATGGAATTAATGAATAATGACAGCATATGCCTTATTATCATGTAACGAGTGCTGGGTAACTTCACAAAAATAAAGCGAACATCTACAGCCGGATGCTCACATCCTAGTGCACCATGCATGATAAGGAGAGTGCGGATCTCATAAAGCCCGGTATCCCTGGCGAGCGTTTTTCTATATTCCTTTGCTACAACTTCACAAAAAACAAAACCTTGTAAGTTTTTTTTGAGACTTTTTTTCTTGCTTTTAAAAAAGCTACAAATTTCATACGTTTTTATCATTTTTCAGCGTTTTTTTTTTTTATGCAGACATGTTTTTTTCAGGCAGTTTCATCTTTTCACAGAAAAGCCTACAGGAAAAGGCAAGGAAAGCACCACCCCTAGAACATGCTGCGCTTAGAAAACAAACCCGCCATGGAGCAAAAAAATGCACCAAAAGTGGAAATATAGAGCATAAGAAAAAACACGCTGTTTGCACTGTGTTTCATAATACCTACAGCAAACATCTGCCTGCAAAGTTTTTAGTAATAGCAATTTTTCTACGTGCACATAGCAATTGTAAAATATTGTCTGTTATAGAATCCGAGCAGTATTTTACAATTGGCTTCCGTTTGTTACCGCGTGTTTTTACCAATTAAATATGACCTGTCTGAAGTAGACCAAAAGATCTTCAGAAGCTAGAAATCCTGGGGAGATTCAAAGAAATTCAGGAACAAATGGGAAACAAAGTAATTGAGATCTATCAGTCTGGAAAAAGTTATAAAGCCATCTCTAAAGCTTTGAGACTCTAGAGGATCACAGGGAAATCCATTACCCACAAATGGAGAAAACATGGTGAAAGTGGTGAAAGTTCCCAGGAGTGGCCGCTTGTCCAAAATTACTCCAAGGGCGCAGCAACGACTCATCCAAGAGGTCACAAAACACCCCACAATAACAACCAAAGAACTGCAGGGTTCACTTGCCTCAGTTAAGTGTTCATGACTCCACTATAAGAAGGAAACTGTGCAAAAATTGCCTGCATGGCAGAGTTCCAAGACTAAAAACAATGCTGAGCAAAAAGAACATATAGGCTCCTCTCAGTTCTGCCATAAAACATCTTGATGATCCCCAAGACTTTTGGGAGAAGGTTCTCTGGACTGACAAACAAAATATGAACTTTTCGGAAGGTGTAAGTCCCATTACATCTGACGAATAAGCAACATAGCATTTCAGAAAAGGAACATCATACCAACAGTAAAACATGGTGGTGGTAGTGTGATGGTCTGGGGCTGTTTTGCTGTTCAGGACCTGGAAGACTTGCTGTGATGAACCTTGAATTCTGCTGTTACCAACAAATCCTGAAGGAGAATGTCAGGCCATCTGTTTGTGACCTCAAGCTGAAGTGCACTTGGGTTATGCAGCAGGACAATGATCCAAAACACATGAGCAAGTCCACCTCTGAATGGCTTAGGAAAAACAAAACGAAGACTTTGAAGTCTTGACCTTAATCCGTTCATGCTCAGAAACCCTCCAATGTGGGTGAATTACAATACTTCTGCAAAGATGAGTGGCCAAAATTCTCTAGAGCGTTGTAAAAGACTCATTGGCAGTTATGGCAAATGCTTGATTGCAGTTATTGCTGCTAAGTGTGGCCCAACCAGTTATTAGGTTTAGGGGGCAGTTACTTTTTCACACAGGGCCCTGAAGGTTTTGATTACTTTTGACCTTAATAATAAAGACCTTAATTTAAAAACTGCACTTTGTGTTTACTTGTGTTATGTTTGTCTAATAGTTTGGTGATCTGAAGCATTTAAGTGTGAAAAACAACCAAAACATTAAGAAATCAGGAAGGTGGCAAATACATTTTCACACCACTGCACATTACCAAGAAGTGGTTGGTTGTTGGAAGAAAGTATGACTGCGGGAATCCTACTTTACAGGGTATTTTTTGTTTGCTACCATGTTGACACATAGGCTTGCATAGGAGACGTATAAATAAAAGTATAGCACATCAATCAATACCTAGTGCAGTTCCATTATTTTTAATTTTAGATGCACTGGTACAAAAATAGGTTTATATAGCCTTGAAGCTAGATTTAAAAAATGAGTTTTTTAAAGTTTTTTGCTATGTGTTTGAATGGTCTACAGTCACAGGTGAAGAAATGGCAAGATTCCAACAGCCTAAAGGTAGTTAATCTCTTCAAAGAGAGTAAATGTATCAGTGCTCTAGCCCTCCATGGGTGTTATCATTATCTTCTTTACTGCCATAGACCACAAGGGATTAAAACATAAACCCTTTAACTGCCATAGATCAAAAGGGGGTAGAACTGTTAAGCCCTTCATTACCCTAGACCACCAGGGTTGTTATCCACTACAGCAAGGGAAATTTAGGCTATCAACAGGCTCAGACTGGCCTACAGCGGAGCAACCCCCCAGAGGGTCCTTTAGCATGGCAGGCTAGGGGCTATTTTTTAGGGAGGAAGGCATGGAAATAGTGGCAGAAAGCAAGAGGCATGTGCAGTCATGTACAGTAACTGTAGGGTGGACCTCAAGAATCAACCCCACTGGTAGGCCTCATGCACCCCAGTTGGACACTGGCTGTTTGCAGGAAGAGAGCAGCAACAATATTTTTTAAAGTCATCAGTGGTTTTAAATATTGTATGTGAACACTTGCTGGTTGATGGGGGCCCACATATTGTTTTTGTACAGGGGCCCACTGTGTCTATGTCCACCCCTAAGCAAATCAGTTCACGTCATATAGGTATTTCAGCCTTCCACTAGATTAACAAGGTTAAACTACAGTTATATAAAAACATATAGAAAACAATAGTTGCTTTGCTTGAAAAAAATAAAACAAAAATCTTTAAGTATCTGTAAACAATGCTTCAATAATTAACACTTCTAGTATGTCTCCACAGATATTAATGTGTGACTCATTTTTTGTGACTTAACACTGAAAAACTCGCTAAGATATTAATCAGAATCATAAATACTTGTCTGTACAAAATACAGTGCTCTAAAGCTAATCTCTCACCCACATGTAAAATATAGTTCACATTTAAGCACATCTGCATGTCTTCAAATCATTTTGAGATTTTCCCTTGCTACCAATAAATTTTTGTGATATATCCAGCCTGGTGATGTTAAATACAGTTGTAGGAAGAAAATGATCTCATCCGTATTAAAGCAAAATGAGCCATTTCCGTGCTGTATGGCCATTTGTTAAAGGATATAACAGCTGTCAGTAAAATGGAACAAGTGAATCTAACATATCAAGTCAATGAAAAATAAGAAATAAAGTGGCTTCCCTCATTCTTTGTTTTAATAGATGCACTGGAAAGTTGAGCAACAGCTAGAGAATAACTTGAGGTAAAGGTATCTAAAATATTTAATAGAGAAAACAGCTGTTGCTATTGTAGAACTAAAGAAACACAAAAAATGGCATAAATGTGTAAGCAAATTTAAAGGAAGTAATAGGAAAATGTCTGTTTAATTATTATTATTTTTTTCTGCAAAAAATTACACATCCATTTTTAGGTTATTATACTGTACCTAGGAGATACATTCAATAGGCAGCTCCAGTGGAGCATGACTAGACTCTATAACAACTACCAAACTTTAGCATTAGCAAAGCTGAGAGATGGGCAAGAACCTTTAATGCTTCGGACATTTGTTTTTTTTTTTATTTTTTTTTGGTATACCCCCCCCCCACTAGTCCAAAATGACCCAAAAAATAGATGTGTGGGGGTAGAGTGGATGAGTACTACAATTTTCCAACCATTTAATATCAACCTGTTGTAGCTGCTCAAGCAAAAACGTGTTGCTGGCTGATATGACCTGTGGCAAGGGTGGACATGCCAAGAGTGCAACCTGTGCAGCTGCACATGAGCCCAGCTGGGGCCCACTGCAATCTTAATTCAGCTTCCTATTTTCTATGATTTCTTGCAGTCGACTAAGCTACTAAATATCATTTCTAACAATGGCTTATTAGAGAGATGTAGAGGTGTTCTATGGTAACATATTGAATAGCAAAGGGCTCATAAACTGTTCCTGCACAGGGGCCCTTAACTGTCCCTGTCCAACCCTAATCTCTAAATAGCTTTATGTACATACCCTGTTTCCCCGAAAATAAGACACCCCCGAAAATAAGACATAGTGCATTTTTTTATGCAATTCAGAGTTTGGCTGCTTATGCTGATGTTTGTGATGAAATCACTACAGTATATTAATACATGTTGACTTTTTGTTCAACAATAAATGTGAATTCTTGTTCTTAAAAATAAAACATCCCCTAAAAATAAGTCTTAAGCTTTTTCCCTTAGGAGCAAAAATTAATATAAGACAGTGTCTTATTTTCGGGGAAACGGGTAGTCCTTTAGCTAACTCGGGGATTCTTACAAGACTTAAAAACCTCCCTACCTACTCCCACTGTGCTAAAATAGAACATTAACACATACTTACCTCTCCCATCACCAGCGTTCCAGCACTGCCAGAGCTCCAGTGTTCCCTCCTGGTCCCTCACTTATGTCACGTTCATCAATCACATGATGCTGCAACCAATCTCTGGTCTCGGCAGTCACATGCCTGTATATAAAGCATGTGACCACAGAAGTCAGTGATTGGCTGCAGCATCACGTGATTCATAAAGAGATGTCATCAGTGAAGGACAGGGAGGGGATGACACTTGTCATCACTGGAATGGAGGTGATGGGAGAGCTTAGTGTGTGTTAATTTTTTATTTAAGCACATTTTTTAAAGTCTTGGAAAACCCCTTTAACACCATTTATGGAAACTGAACAATAAAAGGTGACATTGATATTTGTGGATATATATGCACTTATTTTATTCTGAATACTTTTTACATTACCTTGACAATGGCTTTATTTAATATAACACCACTCTTCTTGGTGACCACTTGCTTACTCTTGAGAAAATTGTCAATTAGCAATGGGATAGTAGGAAATGCTTCTCCTTCCAGTCTATACAGATTCTTTTTGATTGCAAATGAAAAAGAAAAGTGGTTACTTGGCATGATGTATAAAACCAGTATACATATAAAGCATGTGATTCACAGGTCAGGTGTAAGAATAAAACTCTTGTATTCATTACTCAACATGTACATTAATGGTTACACAAATTACTGTAAAAAAGGACAGTAAAGTTTCTTTTAATTTGCTTAAATAGGCCTGGACAGGTGATGGCTCATCAGATATTCTTCTCTATTAGATGCCGGCTTAAAGGAATATTACTGTACAAACAAACAGCGGGGAACTCATTGATAATGACCTGCTATTATCAATCAAATTACAGTCTCACTTCTCCAATCTGCCATAGAAATAATCAGTTTCTATGGTCGGCACTTCTGCTTGATTTGTTTTTCCCACAGAGCTTATCAATTCAAGTTTCTCCAACAGTTCTTTGGAATTAGACCAATAATTAGTAACGTCCTCGTTTGTTTGTCCTATTAACCATAATGGATCAACTAGCCACAAGCTCTGCTAGGGCAGGATAGTTTCATAGTTTGTAAGGCCGAAAAAAGACGAGACGTCCATCCAGTTCAGCCCGTTGTGCTAAGGTGTTGATCCAGAGGAAGGCAAAAAACCCCAATGAGGTAGAAGCCAATTGTCCTCATTTTAGGGGAAAATTTCCTTCCCGACTTCAATCTGGCCCAAACGGAAAAATCCCTGGATCACTTCCCCCCCTCCAGAAACCTAGACACTATAACCTGTTATATTATTATGCACCAGAAATGCATCCAAACCCTTTTTGAAACTCGTCAGTAAATTCACCATGACAATTTTTCTGGCAGAGAATTCCACAGTCTCACTGCTCCTTTCCAGTAAAGAATCCCATTCTATTTTTTATGTAGAAACTTTCGTTCCTCAAGACGGTAGAGGATGCCCCCTTGTTCTAGATACACGTCTGGGTATAAATTAAAATCTTGGGAGAGATCTCTATATTTGACTTTGATGTATTTAAACATATTTATTTTGTCCCCCCGAAGCCGTCTTTTCTCTAAACTAAATAACCCTAACCTTGCTAATCTTTCTGGGTATTGGGATTTCACCCCGTCCTTTTATTATTTTGTTGCCCGCCTTTGTACTTGTTCAAGCTTACAATGTTTTCCTGTGCACTGGTGCCCAAAACTGTACACAATTTTTCATGTGTTTGGTCTAACCAGTGACTTTGTATTAATGGGAGAATAATGTTCTCATCATGTGCCTCTATGCCCCTTTTTAAAAGTCACCCCATGATCCTATTTGCCTTGGCAGCTGCGTCTGGACACTGGTGCTACAATTAATTTACTGTCCACCAGGATTCCCAAGTCCTTCTCCATGTCACTTTTACCCAGCCTTTTCCATTTAACATGTAGTATGTAATGGATTTTTCCCTCCCCCTGTGCATAACCTTGCATTTATCTGTGTTAAACTCTCATCAGCCATTTCCTGCCAGGCCTCCAACTTATCCAGAACCCTTTGTAATAACACATTATCCTCTATTGTGTTGATTACTTTACAGAGCTTAGTATCGTCTGCAAAGATCGATATTCTACTGTGTAATCCCTGTGTAAGATCATTAATGAAATTGTTTAAAGAGGATAAGGGCCCCCAATATCGTCACCCTTTCGTAACCCAACTAGTAACAGAGATCCAGTCTGAGTTCACCTGAGATAAAGTACCTAACCCTTTGTTTTCCTATCAGTGAGCCCAGTTGCATACCCACTTGCACACATGGTTCACCCCCCAGTCCATCATCCTCATTTTACTTAGCCAACCTTTTTTGTGGCACCGGGATCAAATGCTTTAGAAAAATCTAGAGTATAATGCATCCATGCCTCACTCCCGATGCCAGCTCGAGAAGCACAGACTTCCATCATCTTAGATAAGCTGATACAATTTAGTCCCTGACATGGACCCCGATCCTTTCCAAACCCCGCTGGAGACGGCATGTTTAACATTTATTTTCAGTGAGATACCCAGGATTAGCATTCTCTGATACATTCCATCAACATACTTTTACTCCACAACAAGGTCAAACTTATCCCGCCTATAGTTTCCTCGGGATCACTTTTTGACGTCCCTCTTTTTTGAATATTCTGGGCACCTTACACATTTTGCTATGCGCTCAATCTACCCTTTGGGACAACCCCTCGTTATTAGACAATTCCATCAATATTAAGAATATGGGTCCTTTCTATGACATCACTTTAACTCCCTTAGGACACATGATGTTATATGCCTATCTTAGACCCTGGCGGATCTTGTCTATGATTCCTATCATTCTCTCACTCAAGAGCGGTTATCTAAGCGCAGCGTTTCTGTCCTGGGTTAGACAACACAAGTGAGATTGGAGTTTACCTCATCCCTCTGGTTACAACGAGGACAGCTTCATCCTCTCCCTTTCTGGCTCACAAAACAGTGGAGGAAACAAAAGTGTTATAGAATAGGGCTTTATAGACTTTTTTTTCCTCATCTCCCCTCTACTGTTCTCACCCTCAGTAATTTTTCAAAGGGCCCAATGCTCATTTTTTCTCGTTTCTCTAGAATTCTTTCTCTCACACCACACTATATAGATACAAAATAAGATTTTGGTGATTAGTTTATACTTTCTATACTTTGAGCATGTCTCTTTCTCGAGTGTCCACACACTTTGCTCTCTTCCTTCTTAATCTTTATTTTAACTCACATTTTATTCCTTATTTTCCCTTATAGCTTCTTAGTGCCAACTCTTTCACTACCCTCCTGTTTTTAGTAGCTGAATGGGCTGTAAACCTTTCTTTTTGTTTTTTTATTGCCATCTTGTTACATACCTGATTATCCACATTGGGGTTTCTCCTGTTTCTAAATTGGTTTAACATTTACAATAACCCATAAGCGCGTATGTAACCTCTCACAGTGGTAGCATATAGGACACATGCTTTTACAAATCAATATCCGCATTGATTATTAGTTCTGCCATATTTAAACACTAGTCCCAGTCAATAATTAAACGTGTTTTTTAGGGCCTCCCTAAGCAGAATAAAATCAGCCTTCCCTAAAATTCAATGCTCTCTCTTGTGGCTCTTTGACAAAAATACTCTATTTCAGAAGGAGATAAACGGAACTTTAATATTATATTATGGAGTCACTTATTTCCCATATACGGGTTACACACGCTCTAAAACCTGAACAACCTTCATGTTTCAACTACTTTCAGAGGTCTATTATTCAATATTCAAGTCTAGAAGCGGGCCTTTCCTCCTACATGTCGACGTTCTATGTGCAACCATACTGGCAAAGGTAATTATCCATTAGTTATTGACAAAAACCTGTTTTCCTTTATCCAGCTACAAAGACATCATCAAGATTCCTCCCAATTGATGTCTGGTATATCGTTCAAAAGTCGCCCATAAATTAACAACCTCTCATTCTAGTGATAGCCTCCTCAACTAATTGCCTCGAGGCTAGTACATCTTCCATGGTTCTTTTATATTTGGGGGCCTCTATAGCCAGACCTCCTATCTATTATTATATTGTGATGTTACCCCCCCATGGTATATATACCCATAATGATTCTATCCACCTGTTCCTTACCTGTCACCTATATCTTCCACGCAGTGTTGCGCCTTCCAGACAGGATTTTACATCAGAGACAGACACCTCCCCCCTTCCCGGTCTTTAACGATCCTTCTATATAGACTTGATAACCCCTAAGAATTAACCGCCCAGTCCGTAGCTCTCGTCCAGCCATGTCCTCAGTTATTCCCCACTATTTCATCATTTCTGATCTTCAGCTATGTACGATAATTCTAGTTTCAATTTATTTTCTTGTCTGTCCACGCTCCTTGACATTAGGTCAGCAAGTGCAATTGACAGCGCATGATTTTTTCACAGTTCTTATTTATCTCCTTTCTTCCTGATCTTTTTTACACTATTGCTACACACACCACCCTCCACTCCACCACATCCCCCCTGATTTATTACTAAATTCCCCACTCCAGCTCTCCTATCTTCACTAAAGCACATCATCGCACTCGCTATATGGTGTAGTTGGCCCTCACAACCCCCCAGTCCCTTAGTTATAGCGAAATAGTTCCTGCCAACTCTGCCTGTCCATTTTGTCACACCTCACTTACAGCTGCACAACAGCGCCTCCCCAGTTAGGTGCACACCATCCCTAAGATCATAGGCACACCTTGTATAGCCAAGACGAGATAGTCAGTTCACTCCAGCTTCTCCAACAAACATCACCCAAATCCCTCTTTCCTACACCAATAACTTGACCACTCTATTCACACTCTCTAACTCTCCTCTTCTCCGAGCCATCCTCTGAGTGTCAGAGCACCCCACAGTGGAGACGGTGAGATATTTTCATCTGAAAAACAATATACCCTTGAGGTCCTTGCCTCTGAGCTTTTTCTAGGCGTCCTAAGCCCGACAATCTATCGTTTTTAAGGACACTCCACCTACCTCAAACTCTTGTCATTGGTGCCAATGTGGACCATGACAGCTGATCTTCACCAGTCCCCCCAGCCCAGCTAAATCTGTTCAAACTCTCCATAATCTTGCGTTATCGGTCGTACACAACTTCGGAAGTCCCTCCAGTCAAACCAACATTACTGTTCAACGATCCCTCTACTCCGAGCTCTGTGGCATATTCACGAACTGGCTGAGTGCCCCTAATAATGGTAGTCCCCCCAACCACTCACACCCTGTCTAATCCTGGACCTTACCCCACTACTACTATTCCCCATCTTAACTGGAGCAATACAGGGGTAGTGTCTTTCTGCAGCAATGACTATTTTTCTGATCCGATATCCCCCTCAACATGCCAATCTTGTCAAATTTGGGGTGGTACCAGATCAGGCCTAGCCTCCACGTGACACTCTTCCCCCCCTCACCACTTCTTTCTGACTGTTACCCATCTAGCTTGCCTCGTGTTCCTGTGCAACCTCCATGCATAGCCTAACACCTCCCCAGCATCTTACAAACCTTCCTAGTGATTGCTGTTTCAGTGGTCAGCCGGCTCGCTTCCAAACTATGGCACAGGATCTCAGTGTCGCCACTTGCTCATTTTAGAACATCCATATCCGGGCTTCTAAAATGAGCAGTGTCACAACATCTTCACAGCAGTATGTGTTTGTCACCCCCTCGAACTGTGCTCAAGGAGGCATACATTGCATCATGTTGTTGCACTGGACAGCATCTGTCAAACATGGAATCCATGGGGATGTTACCAAAAGATTATATTAATACAATTATAATAATAAGTAATACAATACTGCCCCATCTAAACTTCCCCCAAATCTAAAGTCTCGTCAATCTTTAAGTCTCCAACACTTACAAAGAAACACACTTAATAAGGAAAACACACTTATGAGGAAAACACACCTTCGAATACAGTCGTTCACCCATACGCAAACTCAAAATACTCAAGATTTTTGAAACCTTTGCCCAAACTGCTGTTTGGCTGTTGCTGCAACCACTCACTTTCAGATAGCAAAAGCTACTCTAGAAGATAATTCATTAAAGGGGTTTGTCCCGCTAACAAAAGGTGAGTTGCTTGTTTCAATGCCTTAAAAGATCTTGCAAAAACAAGTCACTTTGCACACATATGTCCATTCAACAGTGTCCTATCTATTCTGAGATAACCCCTCTTGTAATGCTACATCAGCTCTTCAGGTCACTATAGCTCAGACTGTTCAATCTCTCTCCTGATCGGCTAGCCATAACCATCATCTGGGATCGCTATAGCTAACAGATCCATGGCTTCTTCCCTCACTAGCAGCCTAGTAGAAGCCCTTAAAGCCCTAACACCCACCTGGATAACACAACAATGAAACCTCAGAAAAACTAGGACAGAAGGTAAGATGAATCAATGTAGTGAGACAACCCCTTTAAGTTCAGACTGCATCTCGCAATGTTGTGGTCATGCTGAGGTCAATAATTGTTACCCTTCAGAGCTTCACTTTAAGGAGATGTGAACCAAGATGCTCTAAAAACACTAAATAATAACAGAGATGCCTCTATCCCTAAAGGCTTGAAGTAAAAAGGGTTAACAAATCCTTGTGAAATCCTTGCAGAAATTTGGAAATGACAGTGTTGAGTAAACTTGAAGACTTACATCTATACACTGAATGATGAAATGCCTTGGCTGGCCGTCCCACAGTACAGACAGCACGTACTCTTGTTTCCCTTGGCTTTCACGAACAAGGAAGTCACCATTATTTGTTAATAATCCTAGAACCTCAGTTCGTGGAATGGCTCCATGGTACCAGGTCTGTTGACTAAGCGGCTTCTGGACTTCTGGAATCAATGGTAAAAGAGGTGGCAGCTGTAAAAAATGAATGACATGAAAGCATTATGATTACTGCCATCCATTCTTCAATCACCCCATGACTAATACAATTCAATTTCATTTAGCGTAATAATATTACATTATCAGCAATTCACCATTACAAATCTACTACTTAAAGAGAACCTGTCACATAGATTATGCCACCCTTGCTTAGGGCAGAACAAGCTAGTGACAGACCTGCTGTTTCCAGCGCTGTGCCTTATTCTGTAAGATGCTGAAGTTTTGTTATTTAATGCTCCAAATCTGCAGTTTTTCCAGCCAGAGGAGTCATTTGAAGAGTCATTCAAAAAGTCAGTTTTTTTTTTTTTTAAAAAAACGCCCACCTGAGGCTAGCCCCGCCCACCTCAACTGATAAACCTATTACTTGAATAGGAGAAACCATGTGACTAACTGCCAGATGGGCAGGGCTAGCCTTTGGTGGGCGGGGCTAACACCTACTCATGAATAAGATTTGAGGGGTAAATGCTCTAAAACTGCTGCATGTTACAAAATAAGGGCACAGTACTGGGAACACAGTCTAACCACTTGTGCTGCCCTCAGCAAGGGGGGCATAACCTATGTGACAGGTTCCCTTTAAATATTTAGATTCAGAACCAGTAGCTGTGGTGACCTCTAAACTCATGTGGCTACTCTTTGTGCCATTTAGGCTATGTTCACACGGCTTAAATTGGGACGTATTGGGACGCGCCGCGAGTAATGCATGTCTATGGGGCCGGCGGGCTGCTGGCACCCCGCCCCACAGAAGCTCCCAAACACACAGCATAATTGCAATGCTGTGTGAACTTAGCCTTAGAGTTTCACGATGATTACTTATCAGGAAAAGAGATGAGAAACTTTGAATTTACATGACGAAAAAGGTTTTGCATGGAATTTACGTACAAGATAACCTGCTTTTATTTAGTGCAAGAGATGTAAGAAGAGGAACAGGTAGTGGGTAGATGTGACATGTCTTTGTTTAGCTATGCAAAAGAGAAAGCATATCAAATTTCAATAGCCTTCACCCAGCAAGTATGTCCCTGCAAATATATGTGAATTTTATCATGTTTGGTCACATCTAAAGTTAGAGAACATTATTCGCTAACCTTTTCTTTTTTTCATCTTTCTGATGACATGTGAGACTTCAGATTTCATGAATAATTTGTTGAAAGGATCTTTTTCCCATAAAATACATTAAACTACTGTAACACAATTAAAGACAAGCCCCAAACGCAACAAGATTTCACACTGATCTATATATCCTATGAAGCATGTGTGCCCTACCACAAAAATCCATCCTATATATCTGAATGGGATTTGTGAAAATCCCTGCAGAAGCTGCATAGACAACTCCATTTACATGTATTTGCTAGCTGTATCCAGAACTCCCATTGAAATGAATGGAGAGTACCGACACACGCGCAGCCACTTCTCCTTTGTGAAATGGAAGTTTTGGGGATCTGCTCTAGAGATCCATCTATGGAACCCAGATCACTCTCACATTGATGGCTTATCCTATTGATATGGTATCAATATGTGAGATGGTAACACCCGTTTAATACATTGATTGAGGCTATATAAGAGTTATTGACATGTTATTGACATAGAATGTGGACCATGTCCTCCCCCTCCTCCAAAAAAAAAAAAATTTTGTACTTTAGAAAACACTTTCTTGTCCTAATTTGGCCATAGACAACAGACACATACGTTTTGTGGCCAAAATGATAAACAAGCAGACTCAAGTTAGTTGAGGGTGCATGCTTATTTCAATAAAGAGTCTACACTCCCATTGGAACAAAGTACTGGCCAAATTGAAATCCAGCTTGTTTAATTTATTTTTCCCCTACTATCTGCTGTCGGGGACTGTCCAGAGCTAACCACATACATTTGGTGGGCTTGACTGAATTTTATTAAGAAAAAACTGCTGATTTATATTTTCAAAATGTGGCTCAAAAATTTTTAAAATTAAAATATTATGGTGAAAACCATTAACAAAAATGGTCTTGGTTAATAAATGTTTTTTGAGAGCCACCACTCCATGTTTGCATGTCCAGCATCACTTTTCCCATGCTATGTTGCTTTTCAGCACAAACTTGTTTCTTCCTCAATTTAAACTTTGCACTTTTCCCCATTGTTAAAGACAAGTTTTCAGTTCCACATTTTAAGCACTACATCTACTTTTCTCGTAATAATCTAAATAAAAAGAAAACATGGGTGAATATTGCTTTTACAACATAGTAAAGACATTAAATTACTAATATACAAGCTGTCGTCGGTTAATACGCTGTGCTAACAAACCCTGCAGGTGATTTTCTACAGGTTAGATGTCAAGAGGCTGATTTAAAGTTGGTATAGCCCTAGTGATTAAAACTTTGAAGGTACAGGAGATGGAAATAGAAATCACAATGAAGTTTGCATTATGAGTTGGATTGCCCCTTATTGTATGCAAAACAAGACTATCCCAAAACATACCATATTAACTGGTACCGGGGCGACCATTGTATGTTGAAACCATACTTCTGTGAAGAACTGGTAACTGGTTCAAAAGTGCAAAAATGTCACCCGACATAATGCAAAATAAAAATGAAATAAAATTATGCAGATAACTAATTGAGATAAAGCAAGTCCTTAATATAACGGTCAGAAAGAACTGCTGGAAACCGGAAATCACTGGCTGTTTTCAGGACAGGAGCTTCTTTGGGCTGTGGAATTTATACACAATGAACCAAAAAATCTAAATGAAGCCATCCTTACCTGGTTTTCAAAGGAGCCATTTATCCAGATACATGTACAGAGCAGTACAGGACACGTAGTACCGCACTGTACTGTAGAGAGGCGCTATAAGACCGCCAAACACTGCATGCACTTCACTAACACAGATGTTTTAAAAGTAAAATGTTCATGATAGATCTTCCATCAATCAATGGCTGCAATCAGCAGGTCGGGGGACTTTGCAGGGTGAGGTTTGGTTTTACAGTGTCCCGGAAAGAAAATATCATGATAAAAATTGTACCCCAACGCAAGGGGGTAACTAAAGCTTAGCAGCCGGTGCTACTAGCCGTCAAAAACGTAATACCCACAATGAAGAGTGAAGAAATCGGCGATACCTTTTTTCCCAGGCAAACTGGGGAATATTGAGGGTGAGCTTTCGAGAGAACTAGCTCCTTCCAGCATATGTTAACAAGAAATTGAAAATTCAAGACTTTTTATCACAAAAACGGGCCTTCAAAAAAAAAACTTCGAATTTTTAAAAACAATAACAAAATCCAATAAACAGAAAGAAAAAAACAGGTCAAGAAAAATCAACTATCGGGGAAAAACTTGTGACCGGGACAGGGGGGTCAGTATTCTGCGTCTTATCTAGCAGCCATCAGGCCGTGATTTGGACCATACAGTTCACACTTTTATTTGACATAAACTAATTGTTTTTACCCTTTTTGCGAGTCGAAATTTTTCTTTAAAAAACCCCCAAACCCCCCTCCCCGCCCCAAAACAACAAACAACACCACTGCACACCAAACCCAAACCCCGTTACATCGATGAAAACATTTTCATCTGACTGGGGCGAGGAGGGCCCATTCAATTCCAAATGACTTTTAATAACTTTCCACCCCACCCTCAAAACCCCAACTTTCCCATTCAGAGAGCAAAAACCCCCTTTTGAAACAAAAACCCAAAAGAACACCTCTACTCCATCAGTGTTTCCCAAAACCCCCCAGACAGAACGGGCCCACCTCGGAATACAGCTTCCACCCCAAACACACAAAACAATCCATTTTATAAGCCAGGGGTATATGGTACAATCGTATTTGCTCCGACAAAACAGACCCCGGACAAAACCTCCTGGGGCTGAGGAAAAATTTCCCCCATTGGATACAGGCCCAAAATGACGGGCAAACAAATCAGCAAAGCGGCCGCCATAACAGAGACAGTCTACTTACATACAAAAAAGGGCCCGAAGGAAAACGAGTGCCCCCCGTTGTAACCTACAACCCACAGCTGGAATTTCCCACGAAATTTTGCCAAAGGAACTTCAACCTTGCACATAAGGGGGAATAGCCAAAGACATATTCCCATCCCCCCCCCTCCTTTCCTTTCGGAAAAACCACCAAACCTGGGGCGTTTTATGTCCGGACGCCCTGGGGGCCCCAACTGAAAAAGGGCACCCACCCCCCCCCCTGCAGAACAGGTTTCAAACCTCAGTCCCTCCCCCCCTGACATGACCTGTCCCCAGTCACGCGGGGGTGCACAAAATTGGGGACATTTTCCTGCATTTAAAAAGAATGTGGTTATCGATTATGGGGCGCAATGCCCATCACGGGCCTTTATGTGGGGGAAAAGGGCAGAGACTCACCCAGCGCATGAAACTCACAAGATTCACTAAAAATAACAGCAAACTGACTTCCGGGCACAAACTTCCCCAGAGAGGACCACATTTGAAGATCTGAAGAATGTGGTTTTAAAAGGGACATTTTAAAAAACGCAAGGGAAGAAAGGAGTGGGAAATTTTAATTAATGCAAAAATTTCAGACTCTGCAAAATGGGCTAATATTATTGTTTTTTTAAAAATAATTTTGAAAGGGACCAAATCACGGCCTATGGCTGCTAATAAAAAAAAAACCCCCCCTGCACCTACAATTTCCTATTAATGCTTGACCTTTTAAATAACTTTCTTTATTTATTTTTTTTTTTTTTTTAAAAAAATTTTTTGGGTTTCTTTTTTGATAAAATTTTTGTTTTTAATTTTTGTTAATTTTTAAAAAAATTTTTTTGAAAAATACCAAAATTTTTTTCTTACTAAAAATTTTGCCTGAAAATTTTTTCCCTTTTTTTTCTTTCATCAACCTTTTCAAATTTTACTTTTAAATACAAACATGTAAACATAAACAAATTTCCCACTAAAATGAAAAGGGGCAGACCCAAAAAAACCGGGACCCAAATGAAAAAAGGCCAAAAAAAACCCACTGTATAAAGGGGGAAAGATAGAACCCCCCCGGACCCTTAAATTTAAAGAAGAAACCACCCCTACCCTTTTTTTTAATTTTAAAGAAAACCCAACCCCAAAAGGGAACTCAAATGATTTAAAGGTTCCCCATTTAAAAAAAAGCCAATAAATAGCAAAAAAAAAAGGGGGTTTAAAACAAAAAAAAATTAAAGATTTCCCCGGGGAAAAAAGCAAAAAGTAAGGGGGGAAAAAAAGCCCCAAGTTTCCAAAAAAAAAACCTTTCCCCTTTTTCCTCCAACTGTAAAAATTTTTAAAAAAACAAAATAGTGCTTCCAAAAAATTTTGGAAATTTCCCCCTCCCCCAACAAAAAGTTTCCCCCTTAAAAGGCCAATTTTACCCCTCTTGGAAAAGAAAAAAAGGGAAAATAATGATCCCCAATCCAAAAACCCCCAGAAAAACCCCAAAAAAAAGCCGTGGGCCCGTAATACCCAAAAAAAAATGGGGAACCAAAAAAAAAAAAAAACAAAAAAAAAACCCCCAAAAAAAAAACCCTCAAAACCCCCAACGGGAGAGAACCCGGCCAAACCACGAAACCCCCAAAAAAGCCAAAAAAAAACCCCGAAAAAACCGGGGAAAAAACCCCCGGCCACAAAAAAACAAAAAAAAACAAAGCAAAAAAAAAAAAATAAAACAAAATAATGACCCCCCGGAAAAAAAAAAAAAAAACGAAAAAAAAAAACCCCCCACCAAACAAAAAAAAACACCCCACCCACACAAAAAAAAAAAAAAGGGAAAAACAAACCCCCCCAAAAAAAATTTTTAAAAAAAAAATTTAAAAACCCCCCTTTTCCAAAATTATTTTCCCCCCACCAAATTTCAGCCCTAAATTTCCCACCCCAACCCCAAACCCCCCGAACCCCTTCTCCCAAACCCCAAAAAATAAACGGGTTCCATTTATTTTATGATTTTTTTTTCATTTTCCTTCTTTTTCAAACCCCCAAAACCCCCCCTTTGAAAAGGGCCCCCCTACAAAAAACCCCAAAAAAAAAAAAAAAAACCCCCTTTTTAAATTTTAAAACTTGAACCCCCCCCTTTTTCCCCTTTAAATTTTAAAAAACAAAAACAAAGCTAAAAGGTTTTCCCCCCCTTATCCCCCCCAAAACCATGGGGGCTCCCCTCTCTTGTTGGGTGGGGTCCCCCCAAACTTTCTCTCGGGCCCCTGACCGGAAAAAAACTTTTCCCCCCCCAAAAAATTTAAAAAAAAAAACAATTTTTTGTTTCAAAAAGGTGTTTCTCCCCGGGGGAAAAATTTCCCCGGGCCTTTTTTTTGGGGAAATTCATGCTTTTTAATTAAACCTTTTGGCAGATGTAAAGGGTTTTTTTTGGGTGAAAAGTTTTTCGAAATTTCCGGGGTTTAAAAAATGGGGGAACACAACAATAAAAAATAAGATGAATGAAGTGGCTATATATATATACGTGATCTGCATAAAATAGTAACAGATAGAAATAACATAATAAAAAGTAATTAGGGTAGAAAAAAAAAAAAAACTCACTAGCAAACATAATAAATGATGATCCAAATGTGCAATGCATTATGATACAGTTTAAAAAATTTGGAAAACAATTAATAGTGAATGAAAATTTGTAAGCAAGTAAAGATATTAAAAGTGAAGCAAAATTTCTCACTTAGAAAATTTAGGCCATTTGGCACCGAAGTATTTAACATTGTTATCCAATATGCTTTCTCTATCTCTCATTAACGCCCCTTTTGTATAATAGGTTACAAACCTGAAAAAAAAGCCCCATAAATTTAACAAACTTTTTGGAGTTACAAATTTTTATTATAAACTTTGGAATCTGGAACACCCATAATGATACCCTCTGAATTTGCCAAATTCTTTACATTGGAGAGCAAATTTACATGTTCGGAAAAGGGAAATTGGTGCCCCCACACTTATAGAAACCCCTACAATTTAGCCATGGGGGGTGTCTACCCACATTGCGTACTGTGTTGGAAGTGGAGAGTCCCCAGAGTCTTAGCTCTACGAGAGACCACACGATGACCTTTTGAGAGAATATTACATAATATGTCATCCTCATAAAGAATTGGTAAATATTTATTTACAATATTTTTAATGTTCTTAAATTGTCTACTGTGGTCTAATACAAGGGTAGGAAAATTGCCGAAAGGGACTGATGTTTTTTGGGGGGGATAATAGATCATGTCTGTTTATAGTTAAAGCCTCATTATAGGCAGACTGTAATAGGTTTTTTGGATAGCCTCGAGCAGATAGTTTGCTTTGTATAATTTCAGCTTCCACCTGAAATGATTCAATATTTGTACAGTTGCGCCTTGCACGCAAGATCTCCCCCATCGGTATGGATTTTTTCGTAGATTTACTATGATAACTTCTGAAATGTAAAGTAGTATTTCCCGAAGTGGGCTTCCTATATGTGACAGAGATAATGGATTGCTGGGCCTCCCCAATTAGTGTCAAATCTAAAAAAGATAATTGATCGTGCATCGGAACTGAAAGTGAATTTCAAGTTGAAGATATTATTATTAACAAATGACAGGAAGGAAGGCATGGCAGATACATCTCCCTTCCAAATTATTAGAAGATCATCGATGTATCTGCCATACCATTCCCCCTGGTGCAAAAAAGGATTAAGGTAGAGAAGATGTAAAGCTCCTCCCACCAGGACAAGTAAGTTTGGCCAATGAGGGCGAAAATTTCCCCCCCCATTGACACCCCCTTGCATTGGACATAAAATTGATCATTAAAGGAAAAATAATTATGAGAGAATAAAAATTCAATCACCCTTAGTAAATAATCAATTAAATCAGTAGAGTAGTTACTGTACTTATGCAGATGATACTGAATGGCCTGATTTGCTACATAATGAGGTATACTAGTGTAGAGTGATTCTACATCTAAAGTAATCCACTGGTATTCCGAATGCCATATTTTGTGCTGGAAACTTATGAGAAACATCTTTGCTGTCCTTCAATAAACCAGTACTTGCTTAACAAGTGGTTGAAGAAGAGAGTCCACCCACTTGCCAAGCCTCTCTGAGAAGGCGCCAATGCCAGAGACAATTGGTCTCATTGGTGGGGTGATAGAGTTCTTGTGGATTTTAGGTAATCCATATAATACGGTATCTTGGATTGTCACATTTTATGAAATCGGCTTGATTAGGGTTTTTAAAGTGCCTAGAGTGACCCCCTCCCCCACTAAATTATGTAGCTCATTATTATATTTTTTGTGTTGGATTTTGAGCAAATTTTAAAGTGTAAGTGGACCTATCTGCAAGCACCGAGTCCATGGAGCTACAGTAATCAACTTTGTTTAACACTACTATAGTGCCGCCTTTAATCGGCCACTTTATTTCGAGTTTTGGGCATGGATTCTAATTGTTTGAAGGCAACTTTATGTGAGGGTTTAAGATTGAATAAAGATCCCTTATTAGCATATTGTGAAGTTCCCTAAGCTCTTTTTTCTATTATGGACTGAAATTTGTCCATTAGGGGAGTCCTGGAGTTTATGGGATAGAATCCGGATTTGAGACAGGAAAGTTATCAGCCAGGCTGATAGGAGCCTCGCATTTAGTGCCCTCCAGTTCCAAATCAAAGAGAGAAGATAGACCCACCTGCCCCAAGGAAAGAACAATCAATGAAATTCATTAGTAACACGTGTACTTATGTTTACAGGATATGGTTGATCTTGTTGTTCGCGGTCCTGCCAGAAGTACCTTTTTAAAGTTAATAGTCTCATGATTTCATTAATATGTTTTATAGTTGTAAATAAGTCAATGTTACGCTCTAAGGCCTAATTAAGGGGCCCAATGAGAGGGGCAGCGATCTGATCCTGAGATAGAGTAATGGAGGAGAGATTAAGAACGTCCACTGTAATAATTTGTCCTATTTGTGTTCTAGTAAAACGAGTAACATTCTTGGAAATTTTTTTTTCTTTGAGTGTTTTCCTTCCTCCTCTATGCCGATGTTTTGTGCTTGGTTTCGCTTCTTGTTTTTTGAATTTTATAGTACGAATGTCCTGTATTTTCCTGATTTTGGAAAACTAGTGGGGGCAAGGCTCTCTCTGGATGTATCCATGGACGTATCGGTGTTAGTGTCTGATGATTTCCAGATGTTTTGAATCAAAGCTAACTCTCTTGTTTTTGTTTACTCCATTTTTTATTTTTATAAGGACTTTTTAAGATAGATCTTGGTGTGTTCCAGTTCGAGGTTCGACGGCCCCATTCATAAACTTGATCATGAGCGTAATCGTCCATATCTCGTTGGAATTTCATTTTTTTGGACTCCATAATCGATTCTTCTAGTTGTGAGATGTTTTCTTGTAATTTTGCTAATTCCTGGGTATAAGCTGAAATGTCCTGATATTGTTCAATCTCAGATTCAAGGACTTTGATTGTAGATGAAATTTCTTCTAATTTAGAGTCTTCATATTTGACTATGAGATTCATCAGCTGGAGTGAACATGTTGACAGGATAGAGTTCCATTCAGTAACAAAGGTGTCCGAGTAGACTGTGGTGGGGATCTTTTTGATTCTTAAACCGATTGGGATCATGTCTCTTTCGATGTAATTTTGAATTGTGGTGAGGTCCCACCAGATCCGTATTTCCTGAGATGAGTGCTTTTCCAAATCTTTGAGTTTGCTAAAAAACTCCGTATGCCTTTGGCTCAAGTTTGGCTGTAAGTCGAATACTTTTGCAGCTTTTTCTAAACGCAATTGTCGACTGGAAGTAGCCATATTTAGAGCCCAAATAAAAATTATTCAAAGTACTCCGGGCGTTTGCCCATTCTATGCGCGGAGTTTGATCTGCGCATGTCCGGAAGCACCGATGGCACTTCCGCCTTTCGGCGTCTCCGGCGTTTCCAAGACGGCGGTGCACATGGATCCTTATAAGGTAGGAACCTTTTTAAGCCTTGGTGATTGGTTAATTGCCAAATGCTTTTGACATTTGCAGCTCAGCTATATGTATAAATAAACCATCTCATTTTTCACATGTTGTCGCTATGAGTAAGGTCATGTTTGTTCTTTAAGCCCGAAATGGGTCAGTGCAATGTCTCCCTCTATGCCTGTGCCACTGAGCATTGTTGCTATTTTTGACTGGTGAGTGCTTTAATTTTTGTCTTGTGATTCTATACCGCTTTAATAAATTTTTGCATAATTCCATTGGCCAATTACTTTTTGCAACGTGCTGGATATCCGTATATCTATATAGAATGCACCTTACTAATACATGTAAGAGCAGTACAGGACAAGTAGTACCACACTGAAATGTAGAGAGGTGCTACATACCACCAATCACTGCATGCACCTCACTAATACAGATGATTTTAAACTAAAATGTACATAATTGGTTGGATCTTCAATCAATCACATGAACCGCAGATCAGCAGTGTATGAGACATTGTATGGTGAGTGTGGTCTGAAGATACTATGTCCCAGGAAAGACCATTGTATGGTTATAATATTGCATCCAGATAACAGTAATGTGACGAAGAATTGTACGTAATAGCTCAGATGACCAATATATGGCAGTGTTCCCCTCTATTTTTATTGAATTATTTGCTATTTTTAAACCATGTACAGTACTACTTGAAGCCCATACATTTCTCTGTTTGTAACTAGAAGACAATTCATCAACCAGCCAGAACTGTGCAAGAAAAAAAATCTTTGTTGTCTGTTCATCCTGGCAGGTTTATGTCCCTGTGTTCATCTGCCATGTGATCACAAAATAATGTTTCAACAAAGTCTAATCAAATAAATTCCAACTGTTCTCTGGGCATTCAATCTGCATAATGCAGAAAACAATGTGCTGTTGAGTAACACGTTAACGTTGAAGAAAATATTTAACCACTTCTGCTTTGGAGTTTGTTAATCAAAAACCCTACAGGAAGGATAAATAGCTGTACAGGCGATAAAGAAATGAGGAAATTGGCTTGACTGGCATCATGACTCATGGGATGCCTAGAAATAATAGAGTTAGAAAATGATCCAGTGACTGCGACTAGTATACGTAACATGACACATTGAATGGTAGTGGGAAATTCCCATACTATAAAAAAGGCACGCACCTTGCATGCAACAATAATAGAACCGCAACATAAATGCAAATGAATGCTTGCAATACAAAAGGAAGAAACAAAAACTACAGTACAGACCAAAAGTTTGGACACACCTTTTCATTCCAAGAGTTTTCTGTATTTTCATGACTATAACAATTGTAGATTCACACTGAATGCATTAAAACTATGAATTAATACATGTGGAATTCTATACTTAACAAAAAAGTGTGAAACAACTGAAAATATGTCTTATATTCTAGGTTCTTCAAAGTAGCCACCTTTTGCTTGATTACTGCTTTGCACACTCTTGGCATTCTCTTGATGAGCTTCAAGAGGTAGTCACCTGAAATGGCCCTTCCAACAGTCTTGAAGGATTTCCCCAGAGATGCTTAGCACTTGTTGGCCCTTTTGCCTTCACTCTGCGGCCCAGCTAAACCCCAAACCATCTCAATTGGGTTCAGTCTGGGGGACTGTGGAGGCCAGGTCATCTGGTGTAGCACCCATCACTCTCCTTCTTGGTCAAATAGCCCTTACACAGTCTGGAGGTGTGGTTTGGGTACATTGTCCTGTTGAAAAAAAAAATTATGGTCCCCAAATAAAGCAAACCAGATGGAATAGCATGCTGGGTAAAACCCTGCTGGTTCAGTATTCCTTCAATTTTGAATAAATCCCCAACAGTGTCACCAGCAAAGCACCCCCACACCATCACACCTCTCCTCAAAGCTTCAAAGGTGGGAACCATACATGTAGAGTCCATTCGTTCACCTTTTCTGCGTCGCACAAAGACACGGTGGTTGGAACCAAAGATCTCAAATTTGTACTCATCAGACCAAAGCACAGATTTCCACTGGTCTAATGTCCATTCCTTGTGTTCTTTAGCCCAATCAAGTCTCTTCCAGGGCCGTCTCTTCCATTGGGCTAGGTAGGCCATTGCCCGGGGGCCCCACGATGTCAGGGGGCCCTCCCGGACAGCCGCCTACCCTGCCCGGTGGAGCGACAGCCAGGGGGCAGCCAGGGTCCGGGCCACAGCGCCGGCTCGGAGCGTCGCCGGCGGAGGCTGGGGTTTCCCCCTGGCGGGCCCCGAGTATCGGCGCCGGTCTGTGTGCAGGTCCCCCCTCATCACACGGCTGGACGACCGGGTCACAGACCCAACCATGCAGGGCCATCACGTCGCCGCCTGCACCACGCGGTGCCAAAGCGGCCGAGGCTGAACAGCTGGGATCTACTGATCCTGTCTATTCAGCTCCGAGGAGGCCGCGGGGCAAGCGCGCGATGACGTCATCACATTGCGCGCTTGCCCCGCGGCATCCTGGGAGCTCCGCGGCCCCGCACTTTGCTGTGAGCGGTCACCGGCTCCGGACGAGGAGAAGAGGAGGGAAATCAGGTGAGTAACATTTTTTTTTTTTTAAACTACTGGCCCTGCCTGGCTATATACTGCCCTGCTTACCAATATTCTGCCCTGCCTACCAATATACTGCCCTGCCTGTCACCTATTTACTGCCCTGCCTGCCACCTATATACTGCTCTGCCTGCCACCTATATACTGCCCTGTCTGCTACCTATATACTGCCCTGCCTACCACCTATATATTGCCCTGCCTACCACCTATATACTGCCCTGCCTACTACCTATATACTGCCCTGCCTACCACCTATATACTGCCCTGCCTACCACCTATATACAGCCCTGCCTACCACCTATATACTGCCCTGTCTGCTACCTATATACTGCCCTGCCTGCCAGTTATCTACTGCCCTGTATGCCACCCCCTAATATACCCCGTCCCCTGCCCCATACCACCTATATACTGCCCTGTCTGCACCATATACCCCGCACCTGCAACTTTTTCCCCACCAAAATACTTTCCCCTGCCTCTGGCCACCTATATACTGCCCTGCCTGGCTATATACTGCCCTGCCTACCAAAAATAAATTTCAATGCCTGGCTATATACTGCCCTCTGCCTACCAATATACTGCCCATGCCTGCCCATATACTGCCCCTGTTTTTCCCGGCTATATACTGCCCTTGTCTGCTAAATTTCCTAAAAATACTGCCCTGCCTTTCCACTATATACTGCCCCTTTCCTGGGCTATATACTGCCCTGCCTACAAAAATACTGCCCTGCCTGGCCCTTTTAAATTTCCCTTGCCCTGCTCCTGCCAATTTTACTGTTACCTGCCCTGCCCCCTATATCTGCCCGCTGCCGCCAATATACTGTCCTGGGTTCTGCATATATACTGCCCTGCCTGCCTATATACCCTGGCCCCATTTCCTGCCTATATACTGCTCTTTCCTTTTTAAGCCCCCAAAATAGTGACCTGCCTACCAATATAGTGCCCTGCCTACCAATATACTGCCCTGCCTTGCTATATACTGCCCTGCCTGGCTACATACTGCCCTGCCTGGCTACATACTGCCCTGCCTAGCTATATACTGGCCCTGCCTTCCCTAATTACTGGCCCTGTCTGCCCTAATTACTGGCCCTGCGTGCCCTAATTACTGGCCCTATCTATATGGGGATAATACAGGAGGGGCCTACACTCTATGGGGGAGATATTACAGGGGGCCTACAATCTACAAGGGGGCTATAAACCTACGTACAGGGGACAGCATATCTATCTACAGTGGGCCTGTAAACCTACCTACTTAATGGTGGGCAGCATTACTACCTACTTACTAGATGTGGGACGCCCATAACAGAGTTAGGAATAGGTGGTGAAGTGCTGATAAAGTGAGAAGTCTAAGATGTTTTTGCGTTACATTCTGCAGGGACGAGTGGCGGCTGGGAGAAGTGGTTATGGCGGAAAGGAAAAGAGAAAAAGAACGATTCAGAGAACGACTGATCAGACAGGACGTCTCCGGTGAGTCCTGGTGCCCAGGGGTTATTTTGCTACTATATTCGATTAGTGCTGTGGTCTCTGTCATGTAATGGTGACCTGAGCTGGTAATGTTTATATTTGTTTCTTTGAGTTATTTTTTTTTTTTGGAGGGTGGTAGGGAAGGGGGGGCCCAAGTATACCTCTCTGCCCAGGGGCCCATAGTGCTGTTAAGACGGCCCTGGTCTTTTCTGCTTGTTGCCTGTCCTTAGCAGTGGTTTCCTAGCAGCTATTTTACCATGAAGGCCTGCTGCCCACAGTCTCCTCTTAACAGTTGTTGTAGAGATGTGTCTGCTGCTAGAACTCTGTGTGGCATTGACCTGGTCTCTAATCTGAGCCGCTGTTAACCTGCGATTTCTGAGGCTGGTGACTCGGATGAACTTCTCCTCCTCCGCAGAGGTGACTCTTGGTCTTCCTTTCCTGGGGCGGACCTCATGTGAGCCAGTTTCTTTGTAGCGCTTGATGGTTTTTGCCACTGCACTTGGGGACACTTTCAAAGTTTCCCCAATTTTTCGGACTGACCGACCTTCATTTCTTAAAGTAATGATGGCCACTTGTTTTTCTTTACTTAGCTGCTTTTTTTCTTGCATAATAGAAATTCTAACAGTCCATTCAGTAGTACTATCAGCTGTGTATCCACCTGACTTCTGAACAACACAACTGATGGTCCCGACCCCATTTATAAGGCAAGAAATCCCACTTATTAAACCTGACAGGGCACCCCTGTGAAGTGAAAACCATTTCAGGTGACTACCTCTTGAAGCTCATCAAGAGAATGCCAAGAGTGTGCAAAGCAGTAATCAAAGGAAAAGGCGGCTACCTAGAATATAAGACAAATTTTCAGTTGTTTCACACTTTTTTGTTAAGTATATAATTCCACATGTCTTAATTCATAGTTTTGATGCCTTCAGTGTGAATCTACAATTTTTATAGTAATGAAAATACAGAAAACTCTTGGAATGAGAAGGTGTCCAAACTTTTCATCAGAGTTGCGAAAAGGAATGATTATTGGCTTGCAGGCCAAGGGTGGCAGCATTTCTGAAACGGTACAGTTTGTAAACTGTTTCTATGCTGCTGTGGTGAAGGTGTATCGTAATTGGACAGATGTCGTCATTGTGAATAAGAGCTGTTGATGTGAGAGGTGAAGGAAGTTGCTTGAGAGTGGACTGTCACACTACAGTGGAGCAGCTCAACACTAAAATGAACCAGGGGGCTACCTGTTCAGTGAACCCTTCTACATATAGGGCTCCAAAGCAGACGGATGGTCACATACGGTAGTCTCTTTTGGATTAAATTTACTCTATTTCACATTTATATTTAATTTATGTGCTGGACAAAAAAAGTGTGGTCTACAGACTTCTACATGTCCATCATGGTATAAATCAGGAAAACTTTTTCAAGGCATCCTGATGGATACTAGCTACATAGCCCCAAAATATGGTGTGAATGCGGTCTTACAGAAATATAAGACATTCAATAATGCTCTCGTACAACTTCAACATGGACAGACATGCTAATTTATAAATCTGCAGTGGAAAGACGAACTAAAACATACCTGTGGAAAGGTGATTGTAATCTATTGTGAGACAATCCTTTTAAATAGGATTTAATCATACATGACTACTCTCAATGAGCCTGTGTGAGATTCCAGAAAAATGGGGAGACATCTCAGATTCCCAGATCAGGCAAGTCTTCCAGTTACACAGCACCCTAAGGATATGTTCACACGCATAATTGTGCTGCAATGCATCCAAACACAGATACGTGCCACAATATGCTGTGTGAACATACCCTTATTCTAGACCATTGAGCACTTACTTCCTTTCAGGACACTTCCTTTGCAGTATAGTGCCCACAGTAGCGGAAAAAAATAACTAACTGTGGATATGTTCTAAGATCGTGTGGTGTTTGTATTTATTTAAGGGTCTGTTATCTATATTTAAATCAAAGGGGTTTTCTTACCACAATTATTAGTTTTTAGCAAATACGGAAATGTGAATGAACACTATTACCAAAAACATTGTTGTTCTGATTTTACTTTCATCATGAGATAAAGAAGATTTTATTTCCTCTTAGTGTACACAAGACTCTCTGGTTACCGACCACTTCTCCCTGCTCTCTCTTATCTCTCTTTACTTCAAGCTGCTGTCAGTCAGGTGGACCATGGGGAGTCACTCCTTGCACAGTCTTATCTTTAGCCATGGAGTATGTTTATTTAACCAAATGAAAAACTTTCACCCTTTATAACTCTGTAGCCTTTTGAACTACACTTTATAAATCTTCTGCAGTCATGTCACTGCAACAGAAATAGCACAGCTGATATGTCAATCACTGCTATAGACCCACCCACAGCATCATCAGGAAGTGTGAGTCTAAAGCTGGCTGTGGATTTATGAAACTGCATGGTGAGAAAGCCCCTTTATGGTCTGAACTGTAATCTGTGTTTGAGGTCTGATATGAGGCCTGAATTTGTGCTGGAGTTGAGGGTCTGATTTAGGGTTTATTTTTATGCTGGGGTCTGGCTTGGGGTTTATATGTATTCTAAGTTCTGGTCTGGGGTCTGATACTATTTTTAGGTTGGAATTTATTCTGGGCCTGGTTAGGAGTCGGAATTCCTTTTGTGGGGTCTGCTCTGGAGTCTGTATTTATTTTAATTTTTTAAGAAAGGGTCATTGCACTAGGTTAAGGGCATGACCTATAGAAAAGTTATGTTAATTTTGTGTGCAGATTATCATAACCCTTGTGTCCCAGTTGTCAATGCCTAAATATTGTAAATATGCGTTTATTAAGTAGGCAATTATAACAATATTATCACTTTGTTTTATAGCAAATTTGTTCTGGGAGTAAAATGTTGAAAATGTTTTCCTGGAAAGACTGCACACCGACAGCTGTCTAGCCTAATATAAAGCCTTGTCATTTACTGAACAAAGCACTACTGTCAAGCACTCAATCAACAATTCTTTTTTATTTCAATTAGTAACACCCATAGTTCACCTTTTCCTCAAGGACAGACCACTATATCACACAGCCACCATGACAGCCAACTAGCAAACTGCTTGTTATATACTTAAACAGTGATTCATGCCACAAATAGAGTGAAAATCACTGCACAGTATACTTGCATGTGTGACATGGTTTACGTCATCTTCCATATGAGCAACATTTATGTAATACTGGAAAAACCCTTAGTTTAGAAGATTGATTTTGATAGTCACCCATAATAGAACCAGATGTGAAAATAAGTTCAATAATATTAGGACTTAAGGGATTGTCTCACTACATTGATTCATCTTAACTAAGTCCTGTTTTCTTGGTTTCACTTTGAATTCAGGGGCGTGTTTACTGGCTTCCACTAGGCTGCAGTAGAAGCCAGGTCTGTAACTATAGCAACCAGTGCTGGCAGCCTATCAGCAGAGATTGAACAGGTCTGTAGCTATAGCGACCTGAGGAGCTGATGCAGCTCATACAAGAGGGGATATCTAGGAATAGGTAGGACACTGTTAATGGACACATATTGCAAAGTGACTTGTTTTTGCAAGATCTTATAACATAAAAAGCAACCCCTGTAGTGAGACAACCCCTTTAAGTGTAACTCTTGAACTATTTAGGGAAGTAGCTGTTTGTGCCCAGTGGTCATGTTATTTGGCCATTTGCTCAGCAGCTATATATTCATTTTGTTTCACAAGGCAGATGAGGACATGTAAATGACTAACCTTATATAATCCACTGAAATATCCTATCCACATAAGCTTAGCCTCAGGCATGCAAATTCATCAAAACTCTACAAATAACATATGTTATGTTTGTAATTATTGGTGCTGTTTAAATATGGTGATGGTGATTTTTTTTTGTAAATTATATTTTCAACATATGGTGGTACGTTCAAGTTCTAAAACAATGACTGTGCCAAAGCTGTCAACCTGTTTTAGTTGTGTACAGGTAAAGGTGAAACACATAATTCATATGTTTGATACCTGGATTAAAACTGCATTGCAAAATTGAGTGTGTTAATGCCACCGAGAAAAAACTGCATGGCACATTAAAGGCATTGTCTGCGGCACTACTGCAACCTTACCGGGTTCGTCTGTTGACTTTCATCTGCCGCGGTCGGCTCAAGAGCTTTGCAGAAACTGATTGGCTGTAGCGGCCACATACCATTGCTGACATCGCCGCTCTGAGTCATTCACTTCTGAACAGTGATGTTGGGCAATGGCATGTGACGATGTCTCGAGCTGACCACAGCAGCTGGAAGTTAATAGAAGAACCTGAGGGACAGCGGACAACGTGAGAGGGGAGGTGAGTATGTTATTTCTTTATTGTATTAAGGCAATATATCTGATAAAAATAACGAGATTCAGCCATAAGATTCAGCATGGACAACCCCACTAAGCAGGGGCGTAACTAGAGGAGCCAGGGCCCCATAGCAAACTTTTTGATAGGGCCCCCCCCCTCCCTGACCACGACCATGTACCAGGACATGCTGTTAGATAATGTAGATAATACAAGGGGCAAATACCTCACCATACATCGCACTATCATACTGCTACCAATCAAATCCCACTATACTAAGACCAGCATTACCAATAACGCTATTACATAAGGACCTGATTATACCGCCAGAACACGACCACAAATTACCACCACATAGTAACTGAATAATACCCTACACTATTATTGATCTGTACACAAAGACCAATACTGTCTAATAATAATAATATATAATAATATAATGACCATATAGTGGTATATACCAGTGTACACAGGCTCTGCAGACTGTATATTACCTCCACACAATGACCATATAATGGTAGACACCAATGTACACAGGCTCTGCAGACTGTATATTACCTCCATACAGTGACCATATAGTGGTAGACACCAGTGTACACAGGCTCTGCAGACTGAATATTACCTCCATACAGTGACCATATAGTGGTAGACACCAGTGTACACAGGCTCTGCAGACTGTATATTACCACCATACAGTGACCATATAGTGGTAGATAGCAGTGTACACAGGCTTTGCAGACTGTATATTACCTCCATACAGTGACCATATAGTGGTAGATAGCAGTGTACACAGGCTCTGCAGACTGTATATTACCTCCATACAGTGACCATATAGTGGTAGATAGCAGTGTACACAGGATCTGCAGACATATAAGTGATTATAGTGCAGTTACATCTTGTGACTCACAGGTGACGTTTCTCTGACCAGTCGTTGACTTTCTCTTTTGTTCTGCATCCGGTCCAGTCCGCCATCACGATGACATCTCCCGACCACTTGTCCCTGCAGATTTAGACACAAATATCTTAGAATCCTGACTTTTCCAGCACCTGCCCCCCAGGCTATATGGGGTGCATTTAGGCAGGCAGGGTTTAGATAGGATATATGGGGCCCCAAATAGGAAAGGTTTAGGTAGCCAATAGTGCCCATATAGGCAGGCAGGGTTTAGGTAGCTATAGGGGCCATATAGGTAGGGTTTAGGTAGCTAAAGGGGCCCCATATAAGTAGACAGGCAGGCTTGTGGGGGTATACAGGCAGGCATATAGGGGGCTGTATAGGCAGGCAGGCATATAGGGGGCTGTATAGGCAGGCAGGCAGGCATATAGGGGGCTGGATAGGCAGGCAGGCATATAGGGGGCTGTATAGGCAGGCAGGCAGGCAGGCATCTAGGGGGCTGTATAGGCAGGCAGGCATATGGGGGGGCTGTATAGGCAGGCAGGCATATGGGGGGCTGTATAGGCAGGCATATGGGGGCTATAGGCAGGCATATGGGGCTATAGGCAGGCATATGGGGGTATAGGCAGGCATATGGGGGCTATAGGCAGGCATATGGGGGCTATAGGCAGGCATATGGGGCTATAGGAAGGCATATGGGGGCTATAGGCAGGCATATGGGGGATATAGGCAGGCATATGGGGGGGTATAGGCAGGCATATGGGGGTATATGGTAGGTATATGGGGGGCTATAGGTAGGCATATAGGGGGCTGTAGGTAGGTATATGGGGGCTATAGGTAGGCATATGGGGGGCTATAGGTAGGCATATGGGGCTATAGGCAGGCATATGGGGGCTATAAGCAGGCATATGGGGGGGCTATAGGCAGGCATATGGGAGCTATAGGCAGGCATATGGGGGGCTATAGGCAGGCATATGGTGGCTATAGGCAGGCATATGGGGTAGGTAAATTAAGAAAGCCCTTACTTACCTCGGTCCACGCTCCCCCAATGCGCCGCTCGCTCCGGTCTGCTGCTCTCCCTGCAGCCTCTGCGCTCAGCGGGGGGGGGCGCGGTGATGTGACGTCACCCCGCGCGCCCACGTGACCACATAGGCCCGGCAGGGGGAAGTAACAGAGCGGAGCGATCGGCGCTCCGTCCTGCTACTACCGAGCAGCGCTGCCTCTGAACGCTCGGGGGGCACGGGCGTTCAGAGGGAGTATGCGGCGGGCCCCGCAGCTCCCCGCCCGCCGCAGTGAACTGTTAAGTTCACTGCCGGCGGGCCCAGGAGCGGCATTACCGGGGTAGCGGACGCGGTAGCAGCTGTCCCGGGGCCCCCCTAAGCGCAGGGGCCCCGTAGCAACTGCTACCCCGGTAGTTACGCCACTGCCACTAAGCAAAGCACAAACAAAATTTGTTTTTAGCCCTCAGTAATTACTTGGCCTATGTGTACAATCCTAGCAGAAAAGTTTACAATGTAAGTAATGGTAGACATGCATATATCTAGGGGGTTTACACCTATGGTGGGTAACCTAGACTGACACTAAAAGACCTTTACAGTTACAGGGGTCATACATCCTACGTTCTTACTATGGGTTTAAAACTTACTATGGGTTTTATCTGGTATGCCAAATGTACATGCAACATTTTCCTCAAGTCAAGAATTATATTAGTAAATGGAGCAGAATGATACATATTGCACTGTGCAGGATATTATATGGCACTGATCAGATAAGTTACTTGTAAAATTGTTAATTTGTAATAATAAAAAAATCTATTACTCACAGAAATTTTCGGTCGAAAAATCCCAGAAATGTGATTCTTTATATTTTCCAGAGTATGATTTATACCACTCTCTTTGTCCTATGAGAAAATGAGACAATTTCTTTTTTACAGCCATTTAGTATTATATTATGTAAATTAAGGAACATTAATTACATTTATTAAGAGCTCTATAGCAGGGAATTTTTCAAGGAGCCGTCATGTAACAATCATTAAAAATGTAAATATTCTTTAAATCTAGTGTTTCTTAAATAGCAATACCTACATATAATATTATTAAATTTAATTTATTTAGCAATTAGATTATTCTCAAATAACATGCAGGGCCAGAAGAATCTTTTGTGGCATTTAATAGACTCCTTACTATAGATTTTTTAAAAAAATAGTAACTTGTATTGGCTATTTAAAGAAACCCAAAGCTTAAAGGAGTCGTCCAGTGAAAAATAATTATTTTCTAAATAATCTCATTCCCAAAGTTAAACATTTTTGTAGTTTACAGTCATTTCATTTTGTGTGGGTTTCCTGAAGTTCTAGATCAGCTATTTGAGGACAGAAAACTCAGTAGTTCTTTATGTTTGGGAGAAAATGGGGGCAAGTATTGAGGCTGAGGTTGGGAGGAAGGAAGATAGAGAAAGCACAACAAAGCATCCTGGAGCTTGTTGTTTTACAGTGGAAAGGAAAATAGTTTTCAAGCAGGAAATGCTGACGCTCAGCTCCAGTAAAGGGAGGCTACATACAGCACAGAAAAGTGCAAATCAACACAGAAAACAGATGAATGAAGACTCAAGAAAGCAATTACAGATTTTTTTTATTGGTTTGCCGGATAACCCCATTAACAAAGTAACTCCATTCATTGCTTTGTAACAGTATACATGCAGCAGCACCTTTACCATGCTATAGCTGATACACATAGCTCTACCTCAAGAGTATATTTACATAAGGCAAATTTGTTGTAGAAATGTAAAGGATTGTCCTATCTGAATAGGGCTTGCAGAAATTCATGTTCATAGAGGATAGCTTGTCCTCATTTGTATATTATACTATTTTAATAAAAACTACTGTTAAAAACACAACCCTGTTAACATGTATGGAAGGGATTTGCTGAAAAACGAATGTATTGTCATCTTAATGTACATACAATTCAGAAACATACATCATAAAATACGACAATGTACGGCACTCTGGCTTATCAGTGTTGATCTGTTTGGTTTTCTTTTTATTTTATTATAGGACAAAAGAAAATGGAAAACTCACAATTGAACAAATAGATTGTCCATCATCCTGCAGCTGGAGTGCTGGAGGAGGATCTCTGGTTCCAAGCTCACTCATCTTCTTTTTCAGGATTTCTCTTTGACCCTGTAGCTTGACCTTGCTACACATCGCCATGTTAAACTGCAAAATGGCATCCTGAAGAGTCTGACATCGAGCCAGGAGACTAACTCTGTTGTGGACAAATTAAAAAACATAGCTGTATTATTATTGTTACCACTTAGTGTTGGTTTATACAGGTAAGTTGCACATCTGGTCCTACTACAGCCTGCAAGGGGAATCGGCTCCGCTCAGAGGAACAGTTAGTGATGACCAGGGGCGTAACTAGGATTCATAAGGCCCCATAGCAAAATAAGACGGGCCCCACCACCTAATAATAATAAACTACCACAGTGGCATAAGAAGCAATAATTAACGGTATAAATAATATCACCATATAACAAGGAACCCAAATAGCAGTGATGAAGAGCAGAAAACCACCAACTATTTGTTCCCTACAAAAAGGAAGAATGTACTTGAGTGAGCCCCCTCAACCTCTGGGCCCCACAGCAGTTACTATGGCTATAGTTACACCCATGGTGATGACTATGGATAAGGAAAAGTGAGCATGAAAGAGTAGATACAGATCAATTAGAGACCAAGAACATTATATTATATTTGCATTGCACTATTATGTCAGCACTGTGACATCACTTTTTGCATTATTTCTCTGTAGTGACATCACTGTCTAAATTATCAGCTTAATGAGACATCACTGAACATTATGCTTTTATTGTGGACACTTATGTACAGTATTGTGATATCATTGTTTGGTTTCTGAGCTGCAGCTCTGTGGAGTACTGGGACATCACTGTGTGCATTATGCTTGTACTGTTAAGATTGTTACCTACAGTACGGTAACATCATTTCTGAGCTGAGGATCTGTCGAGTGCTGTGACTGAGCACATGACTAAGGTAAAGTAATATTATCTGGTTTTAATTGTTTTTACCTGAATGCCTTTTTGTGCATGTTTTATTGCTAAGCTCAAAAAGGTAATGTCCTTTATTAGGGAGAGGCCCGATGAAGGTGTGTGTGGATGTAGAATACTACCAAGAGGTGGTACTGAAGTCCTAGCTCTCTTCCTTTGGGGTGATTTGAATATATTTAAATTTTAGTGAAGCATTCATGGCTTCTAAGTCTCTCCACGTACCTTCATGTTTCCTCTCCGTAATGAGAAACATTACCCCTTTTGAGCTTTCTCTAAAACCTCTCACTCACCCGGGGCAAACACCCTGAAACAGCTGTCCGAAGATAGGTAACTGACTTAGCTTTAAACTGTTAGTAATGTTTCAAGGCTCTTTGGTGGGTCAGATGTGATTTTACGGAACACTACTTCCAAAAGGGGTCACAGGAGTTCTAGCTTTCTTGCCTCAAGCTTTTTTGAATATATCTAAATATTAGTGGAGATTTCATGGCTTATAAGTCTCCACATACCTTCATGGTTCCTTTCCCTAATCAAAAACATTACCCCTTTTGAGCTTCATCTAAAGCTTCTCACTCAGCCAGCCAGAAGCCTGCTCTGTACTAAAGAGGGGCAAACACTGAAACAGCTATCTGCAGATGGGTAACTGGCTTGGCTTTACACTCTTAGCAATGTTTAAAGACTCTTTGGTGGGTCGGATTGGATTTTACTGAAATCTACAGTACTTCAAACAGTTGTCGCAGGAGTCCTAGCTCTCTTCCCGCACGCTTATCTGAATATACTTGTCTCTAAGCTGCGACATCACTATGCATATATTTCTCGTTGGGTGTAAACTAAGGGCATTAGGAAAAAATACATGGGGCTAACTGAAAAGGAAAATTATCATATGATTTTTATGTACAGAGTAGGTTATCACTCCAAATTTTACTATGAAGCCTTATGATAACTTGTTATGCAACTGATTTCCATAAATTGTCTCTATGAGAAAATATTTCTGGAAATTGTCCAATGTTGCCTGTCCTTTTAGGCAGCCTCTGATGATGATTGTTCCAGGTATGACTATCGCTAGCAGGCAGAAATGTCAATTGCCAGCTGCTGACTGTACCGCAGATAACTGAGAAATTCATGGTGACTGTGGAATTCTGTTATATGAATGATACCAAGGTCAACTAAAAAACGCATTGTCTCAAAGATTAACAAGGCAGTTTTCTCACTAGCTGTTCTTCAGAGGGAACTTAGTTTATCATCATGATAAATCCAAAGTGAAAAAATGAAGCAACCAGTCTTATTTAAACATTTCCTATCGTTTTCTTTTTTTCAGCTTCTATACAGACTAAGCTTCTCCATGGTAACAGACAGCAAACAAATTCTCTGTAGTTTGATCCACAGTCATATTCCTTTCTATTTGTTCTTTTTTATTTATCTTATATGCATTGAGAGAATAAAAAAAAGTTTGTGAATATGGAAAAAGCCTTTAAAATAACATGATCTTATAGTCTAGCATCGGTGTCAGCCTTGCCCACCGGAGGATCCGTCAGCGGGCCCCGGGTCCGACACAGTGGGGCCCGCCACGGCCCCGTAGTACTGAACTGGGCAGCAGCGCGATGAAGTGACCTCGGCTGTGCGGCCGAAGAGCTGCCAGAGGAGCGTCCCTGTGCTGGCGGCGTGATGACATCACGCCACCAGTGTCAGGCAGAAGAGGAAGGGGCTTGGCCGGGAAAGGAGGAGAGGTAGGTATTATTGTTATTATTTTGATTGACGGTTTATATGCCTTCCTAACTGAGGGGACCTATATATACCTGCCTTACTGAGGGGACCTATATATACCTGTCTAATCGAGGGGCCCTAAATATACCTGCCTTACTGAGGGGACCTATACATGCCTGCCTAACGGAGAGGTTCTATACATGCCTGCCTAACTGAGGGGACCTATATATGCCTGCCTAGCTGAGGCGACCTATATATACCTGCCTAACTGGGGAGGACCTATACATGCCTGCCTGAGGGGATCTATATATAACTGCCTAACTGAGTGGACCTATATACCTGACTTACTGAGGGTTCCTATACAAGCCTGCCTAACTGAGGGC